>JALGBA010002885.1:0-18983 GCA_023970755.1 Azemiops feae | reverse complement strand
CTAATTTCTTGCTGCATCTTAGTTTCTAATCTTCCTAGTATGCCCATTCGTGAATATCATTTCACTGGGGTGAAAAATAGACAGCTAGTCAATTGGGGTGGAAGGTGCCAGGCTAGAAATTGGGGGTGGGGGCTGAGTTTTAGTACCACCGTAGGTATGAGAAACCAGCTTTGGGCCAATTCCTCTCCCAGTCAGCCTAAGTCTAACCCTAACCCTAGGGCGTTGCTGATGGCGAAATAAGAGAGGAAGGAGCATAGATATATGCCACCTGAGTTCTTTATAAAAAAAAATCACAAGGCGCATTAAAAAAACGCAAAAAGTCATCTGGGTCAGTCACTCCAAAACCAGCTTGGGGCCAGTCACTCTCTCTCGGCCATAGGAAGGAAGCAACGGCAAACCATTTGTCTGAAATGGTATAGGGTTGCCTGCCTAAGCAGGGGGTTGGACTAGAAGACCTCCAAGGTCCCTTCCAACTCGGTTATTCTATTCTAACCGCAGCTGGGGGGAAAAACCTTGCCAAGAAAACCGCAGGGATTTGGTCAGGCAATGGCCAGGAGTCGAGACTAAGTGGAAAGCACCAAATCATATTAAGAATAACAGCAATAACTTGCTAAACGCCCGGCTCCCTCCGGTCATGTTACTAGAAGGGAGTGCGAACACAGGCAATTGAGTTCATCGGGCAACGCGTGTCGTGGGAACGCAACTCCTAGTACCCACGCCGAGCGGCAGATTCGGGGAAGCTTCCCTGAAGCCCCCGCCTCACCTGGCCTTGATGCAAAGGCAGCAGCGCCGCCGGCTCCACCTTTGCCTTCTCCTTCGCCGCGGGACAGCCTTCTCGGGGCGTTGCCGGGCTGTGACGCCATCAGAAGGCGCGTCCCCTATTTCGGCAGAGAGGCGGAAAGGCACCATAGAGGTAGGAAAGGAGAGCAGAGGGCAGACTGGGCTTTCCGCTCTTCAAACCGTCGAACTTGGGAATCGCCATAGAAATGTAACCAGAGAGCTCGGGTGGAAATGGTAGAGCGGCCGGTAGAACCAAGACTTCCGAGTTTGCTGGAGCATATATGGAGGAAGACTTTGGATTGGAGTTAAGGACGGAAAAAAGACAATGCAGAAATCTGGATTGTATTGGGGCGCCCTATATAAAAGCCCCCCGCAAAGGTGGAGTGTCACAGAGTATTGCACATCCATTCCCAGCCAGCAGGGGACAGGTTTAATCCCTATAAGTCATCCAGCGTTTCTCAAACTTGGCAATTTTTGTGGACTTCAAGTCCCAGAATTCCCCAGCCTGCATGCAGTTTGCAGGTAACTAAATGGTTTATCCAGGGAAAGCAGGAACTGTATTAAATTGGACTCCAGGGTTGACCGACTACACCACCTCCAAATTTGTGACGTCCCCTAAAATTTGCTGGCAACCCCCAAGTGATCGCAATAAATAAATAAAAACACAAACCTATTTATTTAGCGTATGGCACAATACACTCCGATAGTATCTTTTCACTAGCCTCCACTAGTTGTGACACTGCTTAGGTTTTACAAAAGCAGCCAAGGCCATTAAGTGATGCTCCAGTCAGAGCTGAAGAACCTTCTTGTATGAGAAGCGAAACGTCTTCAAAGAAAATCCAGAAAGTCCAGTTGCCTCCTGAAAAAGCATCTTTGGGACAATTATGACCCGGATGACTGAGAATCTCCATAGACAGTGAGAGACAATGCGGGATACTTAAGGCACTGGACTAGAAATCGGAAGACTGTCGGTTCTAGTCCCACCTTAGGCATGAAAGTCAACTGTGGTGACCTTGGGGTCAGTCCTTCTCTCTTGGTCCTAGTAAGGAGGCAATGCCAAACCACCAGCTTCCCATCATAGCTATCTGCAATTGCATTGACGCACGACCGAACGTGTGCAGCTGGGGCCTGCGCACACCTGCAACATATCGTGTATATCTATCTATCTATCTATCTATCTATCTATCTATCTATCTATCTATCTATCTATCTATCTATCTATCTATCTATCTATCTATCTATCTATCTATCTATCTATCTATCTATCTATCTATCTATCTATCTAATATAAAGGAGGCTGCACTTCAATGGTTAGACGGCCTATTGGTATCTGAACAAAAATCTTTTTAACATTTATATTTTATTGTGTTTTTCTAATCTAGGTGAAATGTTAATATATACTGCAAGTCCATGTATGATATGCCATACGCTAAATAAATAAGTAAACAACCGCCCAATCAAGAAACTACCAGGAACACCTCCATCAACACTGATAGGACAAGCCACTAAGTATATAAAGAGAGAGCAAATTCCTCTATCTTCTAGCACTGATGATGTTACCTAGTTGGGTCACGAAACGTCTGCAAGAAAACCACCAAGCTCAGAGAGCACCAAGGACCCCTGAAGAGACAATGTTGTTAGATGATGGACCAAGTGGCCCCTTAGCTCCGGCTTTATTATTTATATAATAACAATGATATGCGTGTGCGTGTGTGTGTGTGCGTGCGTGGGTGTATGATAATACTATATAATTTATATTATGATTGCATTTATCTGCCCCATCTCGCCTAGAGGTTTAGAAAGCCCCTTTTTGCTTCCCAGTCAGTCAATATGGGCTGAGCAAGTGAAGCTGGAGGCAGCCAAGATTTCCTTCCCTCCAATTCCCTCGCACTTTAAATATGCCACCAGAGGCAACGTGCACACTTAGAAGCAGCTCGCCAGCCCGGCCTCCCCGCCCGTCCCTTGTTCTTCCACCTAAAACCCTCATTCCAGATTACCGCCTGGGATTGCCTCGATGCCTATGCTTTGCGACGTAAAAACTGTGCCGAAAAGAAATAGGACCTTTTAATGGACTTTAAAGTTATTATCCTCTATCTTATTAGTACGCTATTAATGTTAATAGGGCGAAGGGAAGCCCTTTGCTGCGACGCGGGGAACAAAAACATCACCTAATATTCTGGAGGCAGTTTCATTAATAATACTACACTTAAAAACTCCATTTAAAAGCTTTATTTCTTTTGTGGCTGCTGCTCCCTTGCAGGTCGAGGCTTTTTCCCTTCTTGAGGCAGCGTAGAGCAGAAAAAGGAGGACAGGATGACTAAAAGCGACGGACAAAGAGTCGGCCATGATAGGAAGGTCGATTCCAAATGAACTGGGGGATGGCCAATTTGGACGGACGGGAGGTCGCCATGCCGAGAAGGTCTAGATGTTAATGCTATGGGACGGAAAAACATGCCCTCCTGTGGTCAAAACGGGCATTGCGGCCGCCGAAATAAATAAACCTTTTGAATGGGATTTTAAGGTTATTATTCTCTATCTTTATTATTAACGCCTTATTAATATTAATAGGGCTACGGGAGGCCCTTTTGCTGCGACCCTGGGGCAGAGTAAGATAACCTAATATTAGTAAGGTTTTATTAATAAAGAATAATAAACTTAAAACGCCATTTAAAAGGTTTATTTCTTTTGGTGGCTGCTGTACCTGCTTGTCCCTTAGCGAGAGATGGCGCGGCCTTCCAAAAGGCCTGTAATGATGAATTAAGGTTACTTTGATAGGTGCTAACTTTAAAGATAAACCTCACCAAACATACATAAATTTATTGCTATGCTTAATATTAAAATGAGTGAGATTAGATTTTACCTTCGCTGCTAGTTTTGAAACCGACGCATTTATTAAAATGTTTTATGTCTACCTACATCACACTAATTTCTTGCTGCATCTTAGTTTCTAATCTTCCTAGTATGCCCATTGGTGAATATCATTTCACTGGGGTGAAAAATAGACAGCTAGTCAATTGGGGTGGAAGGTGCCAGGCTAGAAATTGGGGGTGGGGGCTGAGTTTTAGTACCACCTTAGGTATGAGAAACCAGCTTTGGGCCAATTCCTCTCCTAGTCAGCCTAAGTCTAACCCTAACCCTAGGGCTGTTGCTGCATGGCGAAAATAAGAGAAGGAAGGAGCATTAGATATATTTGCCGCCTTGAGTTATTTATAAAAAAATAACAAGGCTGCATTAAAAAAATACGCAAAAAGTCATCTGGGTCAGTCACTCCAAAACCAGCTTTGGGCCAGTCACTCTCTCTCGGCCCTAGGAAGGAAGCAACGGCAAACCATTTGTCTGAAATGGTATAGGGTTGCCTGCCTAAGCAGGGGGTTGGACTAGAAGACCTCCAAGGTCCCTTCCAACTCGGTTATTCTATCCTAACCGCAGCTGGGGGGAAAAACCTTGCCAAGAAAACCGCAGGGATTTGGTCAGGCAATGGCCAGGAGTCGAGACTAAGTGGAAAGCACCAAATAATATCAAGAATAACAGCAATAACTTACTAAACGCCCGGCTCCCTCCGGTGATGTTACTAGAAGGGAGTGCGAACACAGGCAATTGAGTTCATCGGGCAACGCGTGTCGTGGGAACGCAACTCCTAGTACCCACGCCGCCCGTGAAAAGGCGGCGTCGAGCGGCAGATTCGGGGAAGCTTCCCTGAAGCCCCCCCTCACCTGGCCTTGATGCAAAGGCAGCAGCGCCGCCGGCTCCACCTTTGCCTTCTCCTTGGCCGCGGGACAGCCTTCTCGGGGCGTCGCCGGGCTGTGACGCCATCAGAAGGCGCGTCCCCTATTTCGGCAGAGAAGCGGAAAGGCACCATAGAGGTAGGAAAGGAGAGCGAAGGGAAGAGTGGGCTTTCCCCTCTTCAAACCGTCGAACTTGGGAATCGCCATAGATATGTAACCAGAGAGCTCGGGTGGAAATGGTAGAGCGGCCGGTAGAACCAAGACTTCCGAGTTTGCTGGAGCATATATGGAGGAAGACTTTGGATTGGAGTTAAGGACGGAAAAAAGACAATGCAGAAATCTGGATTGTATTGGGGGCGCCCTATATAAAAGCCCCCCCGCAAAGGTGGAGTGTCACAGAGTGTTGCACATCCATTCCCAGCCAGCAGGGGACAAGTTTAATAATCCCTATAAGTCATCCAGCGTTTCTCAAACTGGGCAATTTTTGGGGACTTCAAGTCCCAGAATTCCCCAGCCTGCATGCAGTTTGCAGGTAACTAAATGGTTTATCCAGGGAAAGCAGGAACTGTATTAAATTGGACTCCAGGGTTGACCGAGTACACCACCTCCAAACTTGTGACGTCCCCTAAAATTTGCTGGCAACCCCCAAGTGATCGCAATAAATAAATAAAAACACAAACGTATTTATTTAGCGTATGGCACAATACACTCCGATAGTATCTTTTCACTAGCCTCCACTAGTTGTGACACTGCTTAGGTTTTACAAAAGCAGCCAAGGCCATTAAGTGATGCTCCAGTCAGAGCTGAAGAACCTTCTTGTATAAGAAGCGAAACGTCTTCAAAGAAAATCAAGAAAGTCCAGTTGCCTCCTGAAAAAGCATCTTTGGGACAATTATGACCAGGATGACTGAGAATCTCCATAGACAGTGAGAGGACAATGCGGGATACTTAAGGCACTGGACTAGAAATCGGAAGACTGTCGGTTCTAGTCCCACCTTAGGCATGAAAGTCAACTGTGGTGACCTTGGGGTCAGTCCTTCTCTCTTGGTCCTAGTAAGGAGGCAATGCCAAACACCAGCTTCCCATCATAGCTATCTGCAATTGCATTGACGCACACCGAATGTGTGCAGCTGGGGCCTGTGCACACCTGCAACATATCGTGTAGATCTATCTATCTATCTATCTATCTATCTATCTATCTATCTATCTATCTATCTAATCTATATCTATCTAATCTATCTATCTATCTATCTATATCTATCTATCTATCTATCTATCTAATATAAAGGAGGCTGCACTTCAATGGTTAGACGGCTATTGGTATCTGAACAAAAATCTTTTTAACATTTATATTTTATTTGGTTTTCTAATCTAGGTGAAATGTTAATATATACTGCTAGTCCATGTATGATATGCCATACGCTAAATAAATAAGTAAACAACCGCCCAAATCAAGAAACTACCAGGAACAACCTCCATCAACCCTGATAGGACAAGCCACTAAGTATATAAAGAGAGAGCAAATTCCTCTCTCTTCTAGCACTGATGATGTTACCTAGTTGGGTCACGAAACGTCTGCAAGAAAACCACCAAGCTCAGAGAGCACCAAGGACCCCTGAAGAGACAATGTTGTTGATGATGGACCAAGTGGCCCCTTAGCTCCGGCTTTATTATTTATATAATAACAATGATATGCGTGTGTGTGTGTGTGCGCGTGAGAGGGTGTATGATAATACTATATAATTATATTATGATGACATTTATCTGCCCCATCTCGCCTAGAGGTTTAGAAAGCCCCTTTTAGCTTCCCAGTCAGTCAATATGGGCTGAGCAAGTGAAGCTGGAGGCAGCCGAGATTTCCTTCCCTCCTCTTTCCCCTCGCACTTTACATATGCCAGAGGCACCATGCACACTTAGAAGCAGCTGCCCGCGGCCTCCCCGCCCGTCCCTTGTTTCTTCCATCCCTAAACCCTCCATTCCAGATTCACCGCCTGGGATTGCCTCGATGCCTATGCTTTGCGACGTAAAACGTGCCGAAAGAAATAGACCTTTTTAATGGGATTTTAAAGTTATTATCCTCTATCTTTATTAGTAACGCCTTATTAAGTTAATAGGGCGAAGGGAAGCCTTTTGCTGCGACGCTGGGGACACAAAAACATCACCTAATATTACTGAGGTTTCATTAATAAATACTACACTTAAACTCCATTTAAAAGCTTTATTTCTTTTTGTGGCTGCTCGGCTCACCTGCGGCAGTCCGAGGCTTGTTTCCCTTCTTGCGGCAGCGTAGAGCAGAAAAGAGGACAGGAAGGTGCCGACGGATGACTAAAAGCAACGGATAAGAATTCGGCCATAATAGGAAGGTCGATTCCAAATGAACTGGGGGATGGCCAATTTGGACGGACGGGAGGTCGCCATGCCGAGAAGGTCTAGGTGTTAATGCTATGGGACGGAAAAACCTGCCCTCCTGTGGTCAAAACGGGTATTGCGGCCGCCGAAATAAATAAAACCTTTTGAATGGGATTTTAAGGTTATTATTCTCTATCTTTATTATTAACGCCTTATTAATATTAATAGGGCGACGGGAGGCCCTTTTGCTGAGACCCTGGGGCAGAGTAAGATAACCTAATATTAGATGGTTTTATAACAAAGAATAATAAAACTTAAAAACTCCATTAAAAGGTTATTTCTTTGGGTGGCTGTTTCCAAATCCCACTGCTGACATGCTTGTCCCTTAGGCGACGAGATGGCGCGGCCTTCAAAATGGCTTGTAATGATGAATTAAGGTTACTTTGATAGGTGATAACTTTAAAGATAAACCTCACCAAACATACATAAATTTATTGCTATGGTTAATATTAAAATGAGTGAGATTAGATTTTACCTTCGCTGCTAGTTTTGAAACTGACGCATTTATTAAATGTTTTATGTCTACCTACATCACACTAATTTCTTGCTGCATCTTAGTTTCTAATCTTCCTAGTATGCCCATTCGTGAATATCATTTCACTGGGGTGAAAAATAGACAGCTAGTCAATTGGGGTGGAAGGTGCCAGGCTAGAAATTGGGGGTGGGGACTGAGTTTTAGTACCACCTTAGGTATGAGAAACCAGCTTTGGGCCAATTCCTCTCCTAGTCAGCCTAAGTCTAACCCTAACCCTAGGGCTGTCGCTGCATGGCGAAAATAAGAGAAGGAAGGAGCATTAGATATATTTGCCGCCTTGAGTTATTTATAAAAAAATAACAAAGGCTGCATTAAAAAAATACGCAAAAAGTCATCTGGGTCAGTCACTCCAAAACCAGCTTTGGGCCAGTCACTCTCTCTCGGCCCTAGGAAGGAAGCAACGGCAAACCGTTTGTCTGAAATGGTATAGGGTTGCCTGCCTAAGCAGGGGGTTGGACTAGAAGACCTCCAAGGTCCCTTCCAACTCCGTTATTCAGCTGGGGGGAAAAACCTTGCCAAGAAAACCGCAGGGATTTGGTCAGGCAATGGCCAGGAGTCGAGACTAAGTGGAAAGCACCAAATAATATTAAGAATAACAGCAATAACTTGCTAAACGCCCGGCTCCCTCCGGTGATGTTACTAGAAGGGAGGGCGAACACAGGCAATTGAGTTCATCGGGCAACGCGTGTCGTGGGAACGCAACTCCTAGTACCCACGCCGCCCGTGAAAAGGCGGCGTCGAGCGGCAGATTCGGGGAAGCTTCCCTGAAGCCCCCGCCTCACCTGGCCTTGATGCAAAGGCAGCAGCGCCGCCAGCTCCACCTTTGCCTTCTCCTTCGCCGCGGGACAGCCTTCTCGGGGCGTCGCCGGGCTGTGACGCCATCAGAAGGCGCGTCCCCTATTTCGGCAGAGAAGCCGAAAGGCACCATAGAGGTAGGAAAGGAGAGCGGAGGGCAGAGTGGGCTTTCCGCTCTTGAAACCGTCGAACTTTGGAATCGCCATAGAAATGTAACCAGAGAGCTCGGATGGAAATAGTAGAGCGGCCGGTAGAACCAAGACTTCCGAGTTTGCTGGAGCATATATGGAGGAAGACTTTGGATTGGAGTTAAGGACGGGAAAAAGACAATGCAGAAATCTGGATTGTATTGGGGGCGCCCTATATAAAAGCCCCCCGCAAAGGGGGAGTGTCACAGAGTATTGCACATCCATTCCCAGCCAGCAGGGGACAAGTTTAATCCCTATAAGTCATCCAGCGTTTCTCAAACTTGGCAATTTTTGTGGACTTCAAGTCCCAGAATTCCCCAGCCTGCATGCAGTTTGCAGGTAACTAAATGGTTTATCCAGGGAAAGCAGGAACTGTATTAAATTGGACTCCAGGGTTGACCGAGTACACCACCTCCAAATTTGTGACGTCCCCTAAAATTTGCTGGCAACCCCCAAGCGATCGCAATAAATAAATAAAAACACAAACGTATTTATTTAGCGTATGGTACAATACACTCCGATAGTATCTTTTCACTAGCCTCCACTAGTTGTGACACTGCTTAGATTTTACAAAAGCAGCCAAGGCCATTAAGTGATGCTCCAGTCAGAGCTGAAGAACCTTCTTGTATGAGAAGCGAAACGTCTTCAAAGAAAATCAAGGAAGTCCAGTTGCCTCCTGAAAAAGCATCTTTGGGACAATTATGACCCAGATGACTGAGAATCTCCATAGACAGTGAGAGACAATACTTAAGGCACTGGACTAGAAATCGGAAGACTGTCGGTTCTAGTCCCACCTTAGGCATGAAAGTCAACTGTGGTGACCTTGGGGTCAGTCCTTCTCTCCTGGTCCTAGTAAGGAGGCAATGCCAAACCACCAGCTTCCCATCATAGCTATTTGCAATTGCATTGACGCACGACCGAATGTGTGCAGCTGGGGCCTGCGCACACCTGCAACATATTGTGTAAATTATCTATCTATCTATCTATCTATCTATCTATCTATCTATCTATCTATCTATCTATCTATCTATCTATCTATCTATCTATCTATCTATCTATCTATCTATCTATCTATCTATCTATCTATCTATGTAATATAAAGGATGCTGCGCTTCAATGGTTAGATGGCCTATTGGTATCTGACAAAAATCTTTTTAACATTTATATTTTATTGTGTTTTTCTAATCTAGTTGAAATGTTAATATATACTGCAAGTCCATGTATGATATGCCATACGCTAAATAAATAAGTAAACAACCGCCCAATCAAGAAACTACCAGGAACACCTCCATCAACACTGATAGGACAAGCCACTAAGTATATAAAGAGAGAGCAAATTCCTCTCTCTTCTAGCACTGATGATGTTACCTAGTTGGGTCACGAAACGTCTGCAAGAAAACCACCAAGCTCAGAGAGCACCAAGGACCCCTAAAGAGACAATGTTGTTGGATGATGGACCAAGTGGCCCCTTTAGCTCCGCTTTATTATTTATATAATAACAATGATATGCGTGTGTGTGTGTGCCGGCGGGCGAGGGTGTATGATAATACTATATAATTTATATTATGATGACATTTATCTGCCCCATCTCGCCTAGAGGTTTAGAAAGCCCCTTTTAGCTTCCCAGTCAGTCAATATGGGCTGAGCAAGTGAAGCTGGAGGCAGCCGAGATTTCCTTCCCTCCTCTTTCCCCTCGCACTTTACATATGCCCAGAGGCACCATGCACACTTAGAAGCAGCTGCCCGCCGGCCTCCCCGCCCGTCCCTTGTTTCTTCCATCCCTAAACCCTCCATTCCAGATTCACCCGCCTGGATTGCCTCGATGCCTATGCTTTGCGACGTAAAACTGTGCCGAAAGAAATAGACCTTTTTAATGGGATTTTAAAGTTATTATCCTCTATCTTTATTAGTAACGCTTATTAATGTTAATAGGGCGAAGGGAAGCCCTTTTGCTGCGACGCGGGGACACAAAAACATCACCTAATATTACTGAGGTTTCATTAATAAATACTACACTTAAAACTCCATTTAAAAGCTTTATTTCTTTTTTGGCTGCTCGGCTCACCTGCGGCAGTACGAGGCTTTTTTCCCTTCTTGCGGCAGCGTAGAGCAGAAGAGGACAGGAAGGTGCCGACGGATGACTAAAAGCAACGGACAAGACGTCGGCCATGATAGGAAGGTCGATTCCAAATGAACTGGGGGATGGCCAATTTGGACGGACGGGAGGTCGCCATGCGAGAAGGTCTAGGTGTTAATGCTATGGGACGGAAAAACGTGCCCTCCTGTGGTCAAAACGGGTATTGCGGCCGCCGAAATAAATAAACCTTTTGAATGGGATTTTAAGGTTATTATTCTCTATCTTTATTATTAACGCCTTATTAATATTAATAGGGCGACGGGAGGCCCTTTTGCTGAGAACCTGGGGCAGAGTAAGATAACCTAATATTAGTATGGTTTTATTAACAAAGAATAATAAACTTAAAACGCCATTTAAAAGGTTTATTTCTTTTGGGGGCTGCTGTACCTGCTTGTCCCTTAGCGAGAGATGGCGCGGCCTTCAAAAAGGCCTGTAATGATGAATTAAGGTTACTTTGATAGGTGCTAACTTTAAAGATAAACCTCACCAAACATACATAAATTTATTGCTATGGTTAATATTAAAATGAGTGAGATTAGATTTTACCTTCGCTGCTAGTTTTGAAACTGACGCATTTATTAAAATGTTTTATGTCTACCTACATCACACTAATTTCTTGCTGCATCTTAGTTTCTAATCTTCATAGTATGCCCAGTCGTGAATATCATTTCACTGGGTTGAAAAATAGACAGCTAGTCAATTGGGGTGGAAGGTGCCAGGCTAGAAATTGGGGGGTGGGGGCTGAGTTTTAGTACCACCTTAGGTATGAGAAACCAGCTTTGGGCCAATTCCTCTCCTAGTCAGCCTAAGTCTAACCCTAACCCTAGGGCTGTTGCTGCATGGCGAAAATAAGAGAAGGAAGGAGCATTAGATATATTTGCCGCCTTGAGTTATTTATAAAAAAATAACAAAGGCTGCATTAAAAAAATACGCAAAAAGTCATCTGGGTCAGTCACTCCAAAACCAGCTTTGGGCCAGTCACTCTCTCTCGGCCCTAGGAAGGAAGCAATGGCAAACCATTTGTCTGAAATGGTATAGGGTTGCCTGCCTAAGCAGGGGGTTGGACTAGAAGACCTCCAAGGTCCCTTCCAACTCCGTTATTCAGCTGGGGGGAAAAACCTTGCCAAGAAAACCGCAGGGATTTGGTCAGGCAATGGCCAGGAGTCGAGACTAAGTGGAAAGCACCAAATAATATTAAGAATAACAGCAATAACTTGCTAAACGCCCGGCTCCCTCCGGTGATGGTACTAGAAGGGAGTGCGAACACAGGCAATTGAGTTCATCGGGCAACGCGTGTCGTGGGAACGCAACTCCTAGTACCCACGCCGCCCATGAAAAGGCGGCGTCGAGCGGCAGATTCGGGGAAGCTTCCCTGAAGCCCCCGCCTCACCTGGCCTTGATGCAAAGGCAGCAGCGCCGCCGGCTCCACCTTTGCCTTCTCCTTGGCCGCGGGACAGCCTTCTCGGGGCGTCGCCGGGCTGTGACGCCATCAGAAGGCGCGTCCCCTATTTCGGCAGAGAAGCGGAAAGGCACCATAGAGGTAGGAAAGGAGAGCGGAGGTCAGACTGGGCTTTCCCCTCTTCAAACCGTCGCTCTTGGGAATCGCCATAGATATGTACACAGAGAGCTCGGGTGGAAATGGTAGAGCGGCCGGTAGAACCAAGACTTCCGAGTTGGGAGCATATATGAAGGAAGGGGACTTGGATTGGAGTTAAGGACGGATTCACAACGTATCCATTACTTCTCGCTCTGGACTCGGAAAAAAGACAATGCAGAATCGATTGTATTGGGGGCGCCCTATATTAAAAGCCCCACGCAAAGGTGGGAGTTCACAGCGTATTGCACATCCAATCCCAGCCAGCAGGGGACAAGTTAAATTCCTGTAAGCTCATCAGAGTTTCTCAAACTTGCAATTTTTGTGACTTCAAGTCCCAGAATTCCACAGCCTGCATGCAGTTTGCAGGTAACTAAATGGTTTATCCAGGGAAAGCAGGAACTGTATTAAATTGGACTCCAGGGTTGACCGAGTACACCACCTCCAAATTTGTGACGTCCCCTAAAATTTGCTGGCAACCCCCAAGCGATCGCAATAAATAAATAAAAACACAAACGTATTTATTTAGCGTATGGCACAATACACTCCGATAGTATCTTTTCACTAGCCTCCACTATTTGTGACACTGCTTAGGTTTTACAAAAGCAGCCAAGGCCATTAAGTGATGCTCCAGTCAGAGCTGAAGAACCTTCTTGTATGAGAAGCGAAACGTCTTCAAAGAAAATCAAGAAAGTCCAGTTGCCTCCTGAAAAAGCATCTTTGGGACAATTATGACCCGGATGACTGAGAATCTCCATAGACAGTGAGAGACAATGCGGGATACTTAAGGCACTGGACTAGAAATCGGAAGACTGTCGGTTCTAGTCCCACCTTAGGCATGAAAGTCAACTGTGGTGACCTTGGGGTCAGTCCTTCTCTCTTGGTCCTAGTAAGGAGGCAATGCCAAACCACCAGCTTCCCATCATAGCTAGCTGCAATTGCATTGACGCACGACCGAACGTGTGCAGCTGGGGCCTGCGCACACCTGCAACATATCGTGTATATCTATCTATCTATCTATCTATCTATCTATCTATCTATCTATCTATCTATCTATCTATCTATCTATCTATCTATCTATCTATCTATCTATCTATCTATCTATCTATCTATCTATCTATCTATCTATCTATCTATCTAATATAAAGGAGGCTGCACTTCAATGGTTAGACGGCCTATTGGTATCTGAACAAAAATCTTTTTAACATTTATATTTTATTGTGTTTTTCTAA
Source organism: Azemiops feae (assembly GCA_023970755.1). Taxonomy (NCBI): domain Eukaryota; kingdom Metazoa; phylum Chordata; class Lepidosauria; order Squamata; family Viperidae; genus Azemiops; species Azemiops feae. The sequence goes on along the minus strand of JALGBA010002885.1, from coordinate 5,588 downwards.
TCTAGGTGAAATGTTAATATATACTGCAAGTCCATGTATGATATGCCATACGCTAAATAAATAAGTAAACAACCGCCCAATCAAGAGACTACCAGGAACACCTCCATCAACACTGATAGGACAAGCCACTAAGTATATAAAGAGAGAGCAAATTCCTCTCTCTTCTAGCACTGATGATGTTACCTAGTTGGGTCACAAAACGTCTGCAAGAAAACCACCAAGCTCAGAGAGCACCAAGGACCCCTGAAGAGACAATGTTGTTGGATGATGGACCAAGTGGCCCCTTAGCTCCGGCTTTATTATTTATATAATAACAATGATATGCGTGTGTGTGTGTGTGTGCGTGCGTGGGTGTATGATAATACTATATAATTTATATTATGATTGCATTTATCTGCCCCATCTCGCCTAGAGGTTTAGAAAGCCCCTTTTTGCTTCCCAGTCAGTCAATATGGGCTGAGCAAGTGAAGCTGGAGGCAGCCAAGATTTCCTTCCCTCCACTTTCCCCTCGCACTTTACATCTGCCCAGAGGCACCGTGCACACTTAGAAGCAGCTGCCCGCCGGCCTCCCCGCCCGTCCCTTGTTTCTTCCATCCCTAAACCCTCCATTCCAGATTCACCCGCCTGGGATTGCCTCGCTGCCTATGCTTTGCGACGTAAAACTGTGCCGAAAGAAATAGACCTTTTTAATGGGATTTTAAAGTTATTATCCTCTATCTTTATTAGTAACGCCTTATTAATGTTAATAGGGCGAAGGGAAGCCCTTTTGCTGCGACGAGGGGACACAAAAACATCACCTAATATTACTGAGGTTTCATTAATAAATACTACACTTAAAACTCCATTTAAAAGCTTTATTTCTTTTTGTGGCTGCTCGGCTCACCTGCGGCAGTCCGAGGCTTTTTTCCCTTCTTGCGGCAGCGTAGAGCAGAAAAGAGGACAGGAAGGTGCCGACGGATGACTAAAGCAACGGATAAGAATTCGGCCATAATAGGAAGGTCGATTCCAAATGAACTGGGGGATGGCCAATTTGGACGGACGGGAGGTCGCCATGCCGAGAAGGTCTAGGTGTTAATGCTATGGGACGGAAAAACCTGCCCTCCTGTGGTCAAAACGGGTATTGCGGCCGCCGAAATAAATAAACCTTTTGAATGGGATTTTAAGGTTATTATTCTCTATCTTTATTATTAACGCCTTATTAATATTAATAGGGCGACGGGAGGCCCTTTTGCTGAGACCCTGGGGCAGAGTAAGATAACCTGATATTAGTATGGTTTTATTAACAAAGAATAATAAACTTAAAACGCCATTTAAAAGGTTTATTTCTTTTGGTGGCTGCTGTACCTGCTTGTCCCTTAGCGAGATGGCGCGGCCTTCAAAAAGGCCTGTAATGATGAATTAAGGTTACTTTGATAGGTGCTAACTTTAAAGATAAACCTCACCAAACATACATAAATTTATTGCTATGCTTAATATTAAAATGAGTGAGATTAGATTTTACCTTCGCTGCTAGTTTTGACACTGACGCATTTATTAAAATGTTTTATGTCTACCTACATCACACTAATTTCTTGAAGCATCTTAGTTTCTAATTTCATAGTATGGCTATGTCGTGAATATTCATTTCACCTGGGGTGAAAAATAGAAGATAGTCAATTGGGGTGGAAGGTGCCAGGCTTAGAAATGGGGTGTGGGGGCTGAAGTTTTAGTACACCTTAGGTATGAGAACCAGCTTTGGGCAATCCTCCTCCTAGTCAGCATAAGTCTAACACTAACCCTATGGGCTGTTGAGCAGGGCGAAAATAAGAGAAAGGGACAGAAGCATTAGATAATTTGCCGCCTTGATTTATTATAAAAAAATAACAAAGGCTGCATTAAAAAAATACGCACAAAGTCATCTGGGTCATCACTCCAAAACCAGCTTTGGGCCAGTCACTCTCTCTCGGCCCTAGGAAGGAAGCAACGGCAAACCATTTGTCTGAAATGGTATAGGGTTGCCTGCCTAAGCAGGGGGTTGGACTAGAAGACCTCCAAGGTCCCTTCCAACTCCGTTATTCAGCTGGGGGGAAAAACCTTGCCAAGAAAACCGCAGGGATTTGGTCAAGCAATGGCCAGGAGTCGAGACTAAGTGGAAAGCACCAAATAATATTAAGAATAACAGCAATAACTTGCTAAACGCCCGGCTCCTCCGGTGATCGTTTACTAGAAGGAGGACGAACACAGGCAATTGAGTTCATCGGGCACCGTGTGTCGTGGGAACGCAATCCTTCCTCCCTACCAACTCCTAGTACACCCACGCCGCCCAGAAAAGGCGGCGTCGAGCGGCAGATTCGGGGAAGCTTCCCGAGAGCCCCCGGCATCACTGGCCTTGATTGCAAATGCAGCAGCGCCGCCGGCTCCACCTTTGCCTTCTCCTTCGCCGCGGGACAGCCTTCTCGGGGCGTCGCCGGGCTGTGACGCCATCAAAAGGCGCGTCCCCTATTTCGGCAGAGAAGCCGAAAGGCACCATAGAGGTAGGAAAGGAGAGCGGAGGGCAGACTGGGCTTTCCGCTCTTGAAACCGTCGAACTTGGGAATCGCCATAGAAATGTAACCAGAGAGCTCGGGTGGAAATGGTAGAGCGGCCGGTAGAACCAAGACTTCCGAGTTCGCTGGAGCATATATGGAGGAAGACTTTGGATTGGAGTTAAGGACGGGAAAAAGACAATGCAGAAATCTGGATTGTATTGGGGGCGCCCTATATAAAAGCCCCCCGCAAAGGGGGAGTGTCACAGAGTATTGCACATCCATTCCCAGCCAGCAGGGGACAAGTTTAATCCCTATAAGTCATCCAGCGTTTCTCAAACTTGGCAATTTTTGTGGACTTCAAGTCCCAGAATTCCCCAGCCTGCATGCAGTTTGCAGGTAACTAAATGGTTTATCCAGGGAAAGCGGGAACTGTATTAAATTGGACTCCAGGGTTGACCGAGTACACCACCTCCAAATTTGTGACGTCCCCTAAACTTTGCTGGCGACCCCCAAGTGATCGCAATAAATAAATAAAAACACAAACTTTTCTGTTTATTTTCTAATTTTTTCCTTTTTTTGGTTCTTTTCTGTTTTTTTTATATTGTGTTTCTTTTTTCTTGTATATCCTTTTATTTCTCTTTCTTCTTTATTATATTTACCTATAGTAATGTATTTAGCGTATGCACAATAAACTCCGATAGTATCTTTTCACTAGCCTCCACTAGTTGTGACACTGCTTAGGTTTTACAAAAGCAGCCAAGGCCATTAAGTGATGCTCCAGTCAGAGCTGAAGAACCTTCTTGTATGAGAAGCGAAACGTCTTCAAAGAAAATCAAGAAAGTCCAGTTGCCTCCTGAAAAAGCATCTTTGGGACAATTATGACCCGGATGACTGAGAATCTCCATAGACAGTGATAGACAATGCGGGATACTTAAGGCACTGGACTAGAAATCGGAAGACTGTCGGTTCTAGTCCCACCTTAGGCATGAAAGTCAACTGTGGTGACCTTGGGGTCAGTCCTTCTCTCTTGGTCCTAGTAAGGAGGCAATGCCAAACCACCAGCTTCCCATCATAGCTATCTGCAATTGCATTGACGCACGACCGAATGTGTGCAGCTGGGGCCTGCGCACACCTGCAACATATCGTGTACATCTATCTACCCTATCTATCTATCTATCTATCTATCAATCTATCAATCTATCAATCTATCTATCTATCTATCTATCTATCTATCTATCTATCTATCTATCTATCTATCTATCTATCTAATATAAAGGAGGCTGCACTTCAATGGTTAGACGGCCTATTGGTATCTGAACAAAAATCTTTTTAACATTTATATTTTATTGTGTTTTTCTAATCTAGGTGAAATGTTAAGATATACTGCAAGTCCATGTATGATATGCCATACGCTAAATAAATAAGTAAACAACCGCCCAATCAAGAAACTACCAGGAACACCTCCATCAACACTGATAGGACAAGCCACTAAGTATATAAAGAGAGAGCAAATTCCTCTCTCTTCTAGCACTGATGATGTTACCTAGTTGGGTCACGAAACGTCTGCAAGAAAACCATCAAGCTCAGAGAGCACCAAGGACCCCTGAAGAGACAATGTTGTTGGATGATGGACCAAGTGGCCCCTTAGCTCCGGCTTTATTATTTATATAATAACAATGATATGCGTGTGTGTGTGTGTGTGCGTGCGTGGGTGTATGATAATACTATATAATTTATATTATGATTGCATTTATCTGCCCCATCTCGCCTAGAGGTTTAGAAAGCCCCTTTTTGCTTCCCAGTCAGTCAATATGGGCTGAGCAAGTGAAGCTGGAGGCAGCCAAGATTTCCTTCCCTCCACTTTCCCCTCGCACTTTACATATGCCCAGAGGCACAGTGCACACTTAGAAGCAGCTGCCCGCCGGCCTCCCCGCCCGTCCCTTGTTTCTTCCATCCCTAAACCCTCCATTCCAGATTCACCCACCTGGGATTGCCTCGATGCCTATGCTTTGCGACGTAAAACTGTGCCGAAAGAAATAGACCTTTTTAATGGGATTTTAAAGTTATTATCCTCTATCTTTATTAGTAACGCCTTATTAATGTTAATAGGGCGAAGGGAAGCCCTTTTGCTGCGACGCGGGGACACAAAAACATCTCCTAATATTACTGAGGTTTCATTAATAAATACTACACTTAAAACTCCATTTAAAAGCTTTATTTCTTTTTGCGGCTGCTCGGCTCACCTGCGGCAGTCCGAGGCTTTTTTCCCTTCTTGCGGCAGCGTAGAGCAGAAAAGAGGACAGGAAGGTGCCGACGGATGACTAAAAGCAACGGACAAGAATTCGGCCATACTAGGAATTCGATTCCAAATGAACTGGGGGATGGCCAATTTGGACGGACGGGAGGTCGCCATGCCGAGAAGGTCTAGGTGTTAATGCTAGGGGACGGAAAAACCTGCCCTCCTGTGGTCAAAACGGGTATTGCGGCCGACGAAATAAATAAACCTTTTGAATGGGATTTTAAGGTTATTCTTCTCTATCTTTATTATTAACGCCTTATTAATATTAATAGGGCGACGGGAGGCCCTTTTGCTGAGACCCTGGGGCAGAGTAAGATAACCTAATATTAGTATGGTTTTATTAACAAAGAATAATAAACTTAAAACGCCATTTAAAAGGTTTATTTCTTTTGGTGGCTGCTGTACCTGCTTGTCCCTTAGCGAGAGATGGCGCGGCCTTCAACAAGGCCTGTAATGATGAATTAAGGTTACTTTGATAGGTGATAACTTTATAAGATAAAACCTTCACCAAAATAATAAATTTATTGACTATGTTATATTAAAATGAGTGAGATTAGATTTTACCTTCGCTGCTAGTTTTGAAACTGACGCATTTATTAAAATGTTTTATGTCTACCTACATCACACTTGCTGCATCTTAGTTTCTAATCTTCCTAGTATGCCCAGTCGTGAATATCATTTCACTGGGTTGAAAAATAGACAGCTAGTCAATTGGGGTGGAAGGTGCCAGGCTAGAAATTGGGGGTGGGGGCTGAGTTTTAGTACCACCTTAGGTATGAGAA
>JALGBA010002884.1:5000-48175 GCA_023970755.1 Azemiops feae | reverse complement strand
CCTCTTAGGTACGTGCATTTTTTGCCTCGCCTGCTTTTCTAGGGGGGGGGGAGGAACCTGGGAACTTTGCAAACACAACAACAACAACAAATAAAATAGTTATCTGAACAGATCACAGAGCAGGTGAGGAAGGGATAGAAGTTAAATTAATCGGAAGCCAGTTTTAAACAGAGCCTGTCGGTCACTCACTTTTTTGGGGTTCGGGAGTTTTGCCAAAGGGATAGAGGGGGGAGATGTGTTTGCCATTTGGCAGAGTGGACTTTGAAATTGCAATCTTTATCGTTGCATTAATCTTCGGAAAGAGACAAGCAGGGCGTCGGGAGGCAGAGAGGAAAGCTTCAGAGATGCTTTGAAAACGATCAGGAAGGAACAATCTGGAGAGGGGAACCCCGTTTTTGCCAACATAAGGAGGTGCAAAGGAACGGGGGAACAGCTGACTCTCTCCTGCTTTAATTAGCCAGAATATATATATGGTTAATTTCCCGAAAAGAATATTCAAAACAGCGGGTCAAAAGGATTATTAGGAAATATTCGAAGGAGCATCCTTGAACTGGATCCACGGGGAGATTTTTCCTGTCCCGAACCAGTTTCAAACCAGATGCGAGCAAAACTTTGCTCCAGAAATACTGGAGCTTCCTCGACATCCGAAGAGTTTTTCCAACAGCATCCGAAATAATTTTGGGAAACACAATATTTTATCTCTCTTATTTTCCGCCTAAGATGTTTTTAGTCCCTTAAATTCATTCCAAGAATCTAGTTCCACAGTGGCATTTTAAAGGAATTTCTCCATGTTATTATTTTGAAGCATACATTATTTTAAGGTAGGTACATTTTTATGGCGTGCATGTTATTCATTTACATCATATCCATGTTCAAGGGATGCATGTTTTAAGACATATACATATCATTTTTTTTAAGTATACACATATTTAAGATATGCACATTTTAAGACAGGCACGTGCTATTGTTTTTTAAAGTGTACACATATTTAAAGGTGTATTGTTTTTTTGATTCCAGTAAATATTTGACTTTGACATAGTTGAAGAATGTACATTTTTAAGATGCTCAAGTTATTATTTTTACGTATACACATGTTTAAAGAATGCACATGTATTATTCTTATACATAAAGATCTGCACATTTTAAGACATGCACATGTTATGTTTTAAGGATGCACATGTTTAAGGCATGGACATATTTAAGGCATACATGTTATTTTTTTAAGTAACACATTTAAGATATGCACATTTTAAGATATGTACCTGTTATTGTTTTCTTTAAAGAATACACATACAGGTATTTAAGATATGCACATTTTTAAGGCATGCATGTTATTATTTTTTAAAAAAAATTATACACATGTTTAAGATATGCACATTTTTAAGGCATGAGTGTGTTTATTGTTTTTTTAAGGTAGCTGAAGAACAGGGTCTGAAAGGCTGGTATAAAACAGGATCTCTGTTTGAGATTTGAATCCAGCAGATTCTTGATCAGACGTCTCCTGAGCGTCTACAGAGTGCTGAAAGAAGACAGAGCAATTAAGTCAATTTTTTCTCAACCTTAGCAACTTTAAGAGGTGTGGACTTCAACGCCCAGAATTCCCCAGCCAGCTAAGGTTGAGAAAAACAGAATTAATTAGTAGAAGGTTCATTAAAGATTCATTAAAGAGACAAACGCTTCTGACACAATTGGAGGGGCAACCGCCAAAGAAGGCTAGCAACGTTCATCGGATGTGAAGCCACCAGCTAGGTTTATTCAGACATCCGTCAGATGGGCAAACCATGTTTCTCCCTCAAATAGATCAGAAAGTGCAAAAAAGAGAAAGCTGGTTAAACCCAGAATCTCTGTTGGCTACAATAAACCAGGAGAGAGAGAAAGAGGTAGAGAAGGTTTATCTGAAGACTCTTCTCATTTTCTCCTTTGTGATAGGACAGGTTAAAACAGCAGGAAGGAAGGAAGGAAGGAAGGAAGGAAGGAAGGAAGGAAGGAAGGAAGGAAGGAAGGAAGGAAGGAAGGAAAAAGGGAGGGAGGGAGGGAAAGAGGGAGGAAGGAAGGAAGGAAAAAAGGGAGGGAGGAGGGAGGGAGGGAGGAAGGAAGGAAGGAAAGAAAGAAAAAAGAAAAAGAAATCAAAGAAGGAGGGAGGGAACAAGGGAGGAAGGAAGGAAAAAAGGAAAAAAGAGAGGAAGGAAAGAAGGAACGGAGGGAGGGAACAAGGAAGGAAGGAAAAAAGGAAAAAAGGGAGGAAGCAAAGAAGGAAAGAAGGAACGGAGGGAGGGAGGGAGGGGGGAGGGAGGAAGGAAGGAAGGAAGGAAGGAAGGAAAAAGGGAGGGAGGGAGGAAGGAAGAAAAAGGGAGGAGGGAGGAGGGATGAATGGAAGGAAGGAAGGAAGGAAGGAAGGAAAAAGTGAGGAGGCGGGAGGAGGGAAGGAAGGAAGGAAAAAGGGAGGGAGAATGAAGGAAGGAAGGAAGGAAGGAAGGAAGAGTGAGGAGGGAGGGAGGAAGGAGAAGAAAAAAGGAAGGAGGGAGGGAGGAAGGAAGAAGGAGAAAAAAGGAGGAAGGAAGGAAGGAAGAAGGGAAAAAGGGAGGGAGGCAGGGAGGGAGGAAGAAAGAAAGAAAGAGGGAGGGGGAAGGAATGAAGGAAGGGAGGGAGGGAGGGAGGAAGAAAAAGGGAAGGAGGGTGGGAGGGGAGGGAGGGAGGGGAGGAAGGAAGGAAAAGGAAGGAAGGAAGAAAAAAACAAGGTGAGAAGGAATAGGAGAAGAAAAAAGAAAAAGAAATCAAGGAGGAGGAACAGGGAAAAAAGAAGGAAAAAAGAGAAAAAAGGTAGGAAGGAAAGACGGAACGAGAGGGGGGAGGCGAGGGAGGAATTCCTGAGAGGGCTTTTCTCTTAACAAATGGTGTTTTTTCCTCGCGCTAATTTGCTTGGAGTAAAGGGAGAGCAGAGCGAAGATTTAAAAAGCATTGAAATTATCTGCGGGGGTTTATACACAAAGAAGGGTAATATTCGTAAATCCATAAGGAATCCATGGGGATATTCGGGAAAAAGAACTTTAGACTGACGGGATCAAGGCTTCGCTTACTTCTGTAGTGGAGACCTTGAACAATATAATAAGTAGAAGTAAAAAAAAAAAACAATTCGGATACCAGAATATGACCCAAATTTGCTTAAACGCTTTATTTGCCCCTTTGATAAATTTTGACTATGCAGAGTCCTGATATGATGGTCCTCAACTTATGCACAACATTGAGCCAAAATGTCTGTCGTAAGTGAACCATTTGTAAGTGGAGGTTTGCCCTATCTTGGCCAACGGTGGCTCAGCTACAGTTAGAGGGTATCCATGAAAGTACGAGTTTTCTCATCCTCTCTGTAGGCTGTCTTAAATTCCAGTTACAGGTAGTCCTCGACTTATGATGACTCTTTAGTGACCTTTTCAAAGTCACAATGGCTCCTGAAAAAAATGACCTAGTGGCTGCTGTTCCACACGCTTACGACGGTTGCAGCGCCCCCGCGCTCACGTGATCAAAATCGTTCTTCTTGCGACTGACTCACATTTACGACTGTTCGCAGTGTCCCCGGGGTCACGTGATCCCTTTGGCAACTCGACGCTCTAAAGTCAGTGGGGGACCCGATTATGGGTTAGCAAACTTCGGCGAGTTTGCTTAACCCATGTTGACAAGAAAGGTCTAAAACGGGGCCAAACTCAGTTAATCAAATGTCCTCGCCTTAGCGAAGGGAAATATTTGGGCTCCCTTGCGGTCCGTAAGTTGAGACTGCTGTATTTCTCTTTTTAATGGACGATGTTCTGGACTTGGAAAATAAAAGACAAAAGAGGAGAGGAGAGAGAGAGAGAAGAAAGAAAGACAGAGGAAGGAAGGAAGGAGGAAGAAAGAAAGAAGAAAGAAAGACAGAAAGAAAGAAAGAAAGAAAGAAAGAAAGAAAGAAGTAGAAATAGAAATAGAAATAGAAATAATAGAAAGAAATAGAAATAATAGAAATAATAGAAATAATAGAAATAGAAATAGAAATAGAAAGAGAGGAGAGAGAGAGAGAGAGAGAGAGGAAAGAAAGAAAGAAAGAAAGAAAGAGAGAGAAAGAAAGAGAGAAAAGAAAGGGAGGAGAGAAAGAAAGAAAGAAAGAAAGAGAAAGAAAGAAAGAAAGAGAGAAAAGAAAAAAGAGTGAGCGAGAGAAAGAGAGAAAGAAAGAAAGAGGACAGAGAGAAAGAAAGAAAGAAAAAGAAAGAAAGAAGAAAGAAAGAAAGAAAGAGAGAAAGAAAGGAGAGAGAAAAAAGAAAGAAAGAGTGAGTGAGAGAAAGAGAGAAAGAAAGAGGAGAGAGAGAAAGAAAGGAGAGAGAAAGAAAGGAGAGAGAAAAAAGAAAGAAAGAGAGTGAGTGAGAGAAAGAAAGAAAGAAAGAAAGAAAGGAGAGAGAAAAAAGAGAGAAAAGAAAGAGAGTGAGTGAAAGAAAGAAAGAAAGAAAGAAGAAAGAGAGAGAGAAAAGAAAGAAAGAGAGTGAGTGAAAGAGAGAAAGAAAGAAAGAAAGAAAGAAAGAAAGAAAGAAAGAAAGAAAGAAAGGAGAAAAAAGAGAGAAAAGAAAGAAAGTGAGTGAGAGAAAGAAAGAAAGAAAGAAAGAAAGAAAGAAAGAAAGAAAGAAAGAAAGAAAGAAAGAAAGAAAGAAAGAAAGAAAGAAAGAAAGAAACCTGGCTTACATTCAGCTTGTGATCAGTTGCGACACCTTCGCAAATGTTAATAGAAACTTACATCAACATTTGATTTCTTTTCAATTTATTTCGGCTGCCTACGAAGTTCTGTTTTCCGAATAAATGGGATGCCATCTTTTCCAACTCACAAAGTTGATGAAAAGGCATCAAATCTGCCAATGGCAAAAGATCCCTTAAAAAAAAGATGGCTAGCCATAAACTAACCATGTTTAATTGAAGGGACGTTGAATTGACCTGCAGTGCTGGATACAAACCACCAGGTGGCGCCCGATCACTGCAAAAAGCCGACGGAAGGCTGAAAGAAGGAATTTTGTATTATTATTGTTGTTATTATTGTTATTATTTTAACCTGGAACATTTGAGAACGTTACATTTCATTTCTCCTCCACATTTTCTCCCACCCAAAGACGTATCAGCTTCCCACTTAGGATAATGGCACCGTGAAAAGCACCGTTATTTTATGTTATGTCTTTAAAACAAACCTGTTTTGTAAGTCATGGCAACAACGAGTTTCACTTTGGCATCTGTATGGGACACCCGACAAAATGCATCTGGATTTTTATTCATCTGGATTTTATTGTCTGAATTTGGGGAGGAAAAACATCCCCAAATCTCAGGAGCAACCTAGAAAGTCGTAATGTAAAAATCTAGATTTGACCCTTATGGACGTACCGAGAGAAGGGTTTGGGTGGGATGGCCAAACCGGACAGCGGTTTCAAAATCCAGACAGGTAGTCCTCTACTTATGACCACCATTGAGCCCAGAGCCTTGGTTGCTAAGCGAGACCGTTCTTAAGTGAGTTTTGCCCCGCTTTACGTCCTTTCTTGACGCAGTCCTGAAATGAATCGCTGCACCTCTTCAAGCGAATCTAGTTTCCCCATTGATTTTGTTGGTTGGACGGTCGCAAAAGGGGGATCACGTGACCCCAGGAAACGCGACCGTCATGAGAACGTGAACGAGTTCACAAGTGGCTGAATTTTGACCATGTTGCCACAGGGATGCAACATGGGAAGAATCCAGAGGAAAAAATATTTTGGGGAATATTAAAAAGGCAGAATATTATCAAGTAATGATGATGATGATGATGATGATGATGATGATGATGATGATGATAATGTTGGAAGGGACCTTGGAGGTCATCTAGTCCAACCCCCTGCTCAGGCAGGAAACCCTATACCATTTCGGACAAACGGCTGTCCAGTCTCTTCTTAAAAACTTCCAGTGTTGGAGCATTCACCGCTTCTGGAGGCAGGTGGTTCCACTGGTTAATTGTTCTCCCTGTCAGGAAGTTTCTCCTTAGTTCTAGGTTGCTTCTCTCCTTGATTAGTTTCCATCCGTTGCTTCTTGTCCTGCCTTCAGGTGCTTTGGAGAATAGCTTGACTCCCTCTTCTTTGGGGCAGCCCCTGAGATACTGGAAGGCTGCTATCATGTCCCCCCTCGTCCTTCTCTTCATTAAACTAGACATACCCAATTCCAGCCACCGTTCCTTGTATGTTTTAGCCTCCGGTCCCCTGATCATCTCTGCCCCAAACAGAAACCAGGTCTGCAGAAATGCAGATGTGATAATCCTTTCAGAAAGACTGGAACCAAGAAGCTTAGAACTGATGGGAAGATGGAAGATCCCTAGAATTAACAATCCCTCACACCAAAAAAATCCACAGCCACAGCCCCAGGGAAGCAGGATATGACCTTTGGGACATAATAGGATTAACCCACCACCATCAGAATACCAGAAAGGCACACTCAGGCTCAGGTCAAAGTTCATGCCACAGGAACAAAAAGCCCAAGAAAGGATAAAAACCCACTCCCTGCTACATGTGGTCAGTTTTTTTTTCCAGAGCCATCTTTCTGTCTGGCTCTCCTCGTCAGTAAACTACAACCTTCTTTCTAAAGCAGTCTCCATTTTGTTTATTCCCAGCTTGGACTGGACCCTGATGAAGATTTTTCTTTCAACAGGTCGTAATTGTGAAAACCGGTCCTAAGTCACTTTTTCAGTGCCGTTGTAACTTTGAACGGTTGCTAACCGAAGTGCTGTAAGTCTGCTGTACAGAACCATATATACAAGTAGTCCTTGACTTACAACAGTTCCTTTAGTGACCGTTCAAAGTTACAACGGCGCTGAAAAATGTGACTTAGGACCATTTTTCCACAGTAGCATCCCCAGAGTCATGTGATCAAAATTCAGGCGTTTGGCAACTGACTCCTATTTATGACGGTCGCAGTGTCCCGGAGGGGGTGTCACGTGATCCCCTTTTGCGACCTTCCGACAAGCAAAGTCCATGGGGAAGCCGGATTCACTTAACAACCAGGTTACTAACTGATTAACGGCAGCGATTCACTTAACAGCTGTGGCGAGAAAAGTCCGTAAAATGCGGCAAAACTCACTTAACCAATGTCTCACTTAACCCCAGAAATCTGGGGCTCAGTTGGGGTCGTAAGTTGAGGACTTCCCTGCAATTTGGCCAGGGTCCTCCCCTGGGCCCATGTTCCTAAACCTTCTTTCCTTCTTTGGTGGCACAGGCTACGTGGTACCATGCGCCCCTCAAGACTTCTGCTCCTCCTGCTGGTTCTCTCCAGCGCTAAGACCAGCTCGTCCTTCAACGCCGAGTCCCTCTTCAGCTGTCTCAACTCCGCGCTCTCCCAGGCCAAGGAGGACCTCATGGGCGAGAACTCGGTCCTGGAGGAGAGGGCCTTCCTCATCCCTCTGGAGGGGGAAGACTCCGACTCCTTCGAGGCCATCCGGGCAGAGAAGGAGAAAAGGACTTTCCCGGCCGTCACGCGCTACGTCTCCCTCGGCCAGGCGAAAGGGAAGGTGTCCCACAACCAAGTCAAGAACGACCGGCGGGCCAAATTTACTCTTTCCTTGGACGTCCCAACCCACCTCATGAACATCCTCTTCAACATCGCCAAGGCCAAGAACCTGAGGGCGAAGGCGGCCAGCAACGCTCAGCTGATGGCCCAAATCGGCCGGAGGAAGTGAGGGTTAGGGTCAGGAGAGGTGACCAGGGAGAAGGCCTCAACCCTACTACCTTCAGGTCTTCGGAGATGGGGTTGTCCAAGGCCAAGCACAAGAGGTGGTCTCTCCTCCGTCTCTCGAAGCTCCCCAACCCTCGTTCTTTCTCTTTCTCCCCTTGTCCTTCCCTTCTGTCTCCTCCTTCTTCTCGGAACTTGAGCTAAGGGGAACTGAGGATGCTGCTTGCTTTTACGTGATGCAGGTCTCCATTAAAGTAAATTCTCTTGAGTTTCTAATTCTTTCTTCTTCTTCTTCTTCTTTTTCTGGCTGATGACACCGGGTCTGACCTACAGCGTTGGCCCAAGCCAGGCTTTGTTGCCACGAGCATCATAGGAATCCCGAACTTTGGGGGTCCTTGATGCTCTCTGAGTTTGGTGGTTTTCATGCAGACGTTTCACTGCCTAACTAGGGAACATGATCAGTGCTAGAAGGGAGTAGGGTTTGCAGGGAGAGGGAGGAGGAGGAGGAGGAGGAGGAGGAGGAGGAGGACTGTGGGGTCCTTGATGCTCTCTGAGTTTGGTGGTTTTCATGCAGACGTTTCACTGCCTAACTAGGGAACATGATCAGTGCTAGAAGGGAGTAGGGTTTGCAGGGAGAGGGAGGAGGAGGAGGAGGAGGAGGAGGAGGAGGAGGACTGTGGGGTCCTTGATGCTCTCTGAGTTTGGTGGTTTTCATGCAGACGTTTCATTGCCTAACTAGGGAACATGATCAGTGCTAGAAGGGAGTAGGGTTTGCAGGGAGAGGGAGAGGGAGAGGGAGGAGGAGGAGGAGGAGGAGGAGGAGGACTGTGGGGTCCTTGATGCTCTCTGAGTTTGGTAGTTTTCATGGAGATGTTTCATTACCTAATTAGGGAACACGATCAGGGCTAGAAGGGAGTATACCATTTCAGACAAATGGCTGTCCAGTCTCTTCTTAAAAACTTCCAATGTTAGAGCATTCACAACTTCTGGTGGCAAGTTGTTCCACTGGTGAATGGTTCTAACTGTCAGGAAATGTCTTCTTAGTTCTTTGGTTGCTTCTCTCCTTGATTAGTTTCCATCCATACGGCGACGGTTGTTCGAGGATCAGTCATAAGTCACTTTTTTCGGTGCCATTGTAATGTCAAAGCATCGCTAAACGAACAGTTGTAAGTCAAGGACTACATGGGTACGGTATGAACCTCCATGACTGCAAAAGGGTCATTCCATGTCTAGTGGTCTGGGGGGTCCCTGCTCGACCATCACGGATTTTGATGAAATTTTGTGTGAACATGCACACACGTCCCCAATGAACATTGGTAAAGTGTTACGCTTGCTGACACAATATTTGCGGAGATATAGTCATTTATTTGACCCCATACCGCAGCCTTCTACAGTATGAGATTCCAGCAACTTTGAGACATAATATCTCCGGCAATATTTTGTTGAGAGAAACAAAACTTGGCCATGTTGTACAACTTTTTGTGCTCTATTAAACAAAATAATAAACACATTCTCATGAGCGATCTCCATCTAGATAATTTGGAGCAAAGTTGGCCGAAAATATTGCGGCTCAAAAAAAAGCTTAAAGTTTGGCTTTTTATATCTCTGGAAGGAAAGGTACGATAAATGTGAAACTTTGCATGTAATAACTTAGCAACAAAAGGTTTTCAAATATAAAATTTCGTTCTCCTACTGCTTTCCAATAGTTTACAAATGGAGTGTAAAGTTGACGTTTTTTGTAAAAACACCAAAATAGGGTATTTTCAGTCTGCTTTTACAAAAAAAAGACCTTCTGGAAACTCTGTTAAATCATTCTCATTAGAAAGGGCATGTTTCAAACCCCCTAAAAAAGTAGGGCTGGTTTTTCATCGCTGACGTATAAAGCCCTAAAAATAGGGACAAAGTTGAGGCCATTGCTATGGCAATGTCCCATGTATTCTATTATTTTTTTGTCTTGTTTGTTTTATATAGACCTCATTACTACTATTATATTGCGTTGGTCCATGGTGACATTGTCACTACCAGTTCAGGCACTTGAACCAGCAACCCCATCGCCATAGGGGGCAACGCCCAATAGCCGTGCAACACCAGCCACGGGTGGGTTTCTTGGTTCAGGATCCCAAGCGTGTAGTTTGGTTTCTTCCTCGAGATTCCAAAGCCTTGTGTGGCTGCAACCCATTTGACAAACAAAATCACATAGCTAAACATGGGCTGTTGAAAGTCGATCTAGCCATGTCCAATGATTTAACAAAAGTGGCAAAACCAAATGTGAAGCCGGGTCAAAAGATTAGTTCCAAGTGTAAAGCCAAATATGTTTCCATGGTCCAAAGCATGGCAGACTCTTCGTCATTGGATAATTACAATATGGACATTTCAGACACTGTTAATCGAAGTTTGACCGATTTAGGGACTGCTCCATTAAAAATTCGTAAGTTGAGCAGTAGGGATAAAACTGGCTATGTGAAACGAAAAACTGAACGCGTGCAGAAAGTGGTAGCAGACAAAATAACGTTAGCCGCTGGAGTAGCAGCTGAAGATACTGGGCAAACTAGTGAGTCTGCTGCTAAGGAATGCCAGTCATGCCAGGATTACGCTGACCTAATCGAAGACATGAAAACGAAAATGAAAATATCCGCTAGATCGACGAAAGTTCAATTATTGACTTTGGCCCCCAAAGAGTTGGTGACAGCAAAAACGTTTGGCGTTTCAGGACATGTGGTTAAAACAGCGAGAAAAATACCCTTGTGTGGGTATCTGTCTGCTTCCCAAGACGACGACTGGGCAGCTTATCCTAGAATTATTTAATTCTAGTCCTGGTTTCAGATTTGCAAATCAATTTCCGAGATAAAAGAAAAACAGCATTTGCGTTGCAGTTTGTTATTAACCAGAAGAAAAAAGGGAGGTGGATTCACACCCAAAAAAAGATCAAATTTTTGTGCTCCATAAATGGAAAGAAAAGTAAACCCGAGAAAAAAAGTTTGCATTCCAGCTTTCTCGTAATTTACACTCTCCGCTCAAAAACATTTGCTGGATTTATTAGCAGAACTCCCTTTAAAAAAAAAAAAAACCATAAATTGTAGCTTGGGGCCCCCAAGCTTAAAATCCAGATTTCCACGGACACATTTGGGCTGGCCTCATGCAGGAGAGTCAAAGGCGGGGCTTTAAATCATGATTAGATTTTCTTGAAGCTTAGTGCGTTGTGCAATCTCCGGATACTCTGGCCGTTCCATCACTTGCCGGAATCTAGAATGCGCATTAATTTGATAACATGGTTGAACGTGTTGTGTGAATCCAACCTTGAGTCCCATGTCTTGATTATATTAAGAGATTTAACCAGATTTAGCCAATTGTGGGGATTCTGCTATTAACCCAGTTAAGCATATTATGTGAACACAGTCACATGGATGAAGAATGCCATGTCTACATAAGATCATATTTTTTCCAGCATGAGCCTGTTTATCACATCTTCCCATGCCAGAGGCAGGCCTGGTTCACAGTATCCACTCAACCTTAATCTAACCTGGTTGGCTTCACCTCAGGGGGCTGTGTGCATCAAGCCATGATCGTTCACAAACCATATTTACGGCTTAGCTTTTTGGCTTGTTGAGAAAACTCAACCAACCAACCAACTCTTCCTTCACAAAACTATGATTAACCAAACCAGGGGTTGCACATACCGTGCGAATCCAACCACAGACTGGGCTTCTGAGAAATGATGTCTACATTCAACCCTACAAGCCTGGCGGTCTTTGCTTCCAAGAGGGCTAAACTGAACTAAACAAACCACGATGGCAACCTCACATGTTGTGCCCCAGCCAAACAACCAGAGAAAACTAAATAAAATAACCTCGTTGACAACACTGTAAAAATTTATTTGTTTTTTTTATTCAATGGATGGATATGACCACACACCTCACAAGTGTGACTTTGAGCAGCTAACAACATTTGGGGGGGGGGTTTATCCTTGGTGCTCTCTGAGCTTCATGGTTTCCTTGCAGACGTTTCATGACCCAACTAGGGAACATCATCAGGAGGAGGGGGAGGAGGAGGAAGGGGAGGAGGAGGAGGGGGAGGAAGACCGTAGGGTCCTTGGTGCTCTCAGAGCTTCATGGTTTCCTTGCAGACGTTTCATGACCCAACTAGGGAACATCATTAGGAGGAGGGGAAGGAGGAGGAGGACAGTGGGGTCCTTGGTGTTCTCTGAGCTTCATGATTTCCTTTCAGATGTTTCATGACCCAACTAGGGAACATCATCAGGAGGAGGGGGAGGAGGAGGAAGGGGAGGAGGAGGGGGGGGAGGAAGACAGTGGGGTCCTTGGTGTCTCTCTGAGCTTGGTGGTTTCCTTGCAGACGTTTCATGACCAAACTAGGGAACATCATTAGGAGGAGGGGAGGAGGAGGAGGGCGAGGAGGAGGAGAAGGAGGAGGAAGACCGTGGGGTCCTTGGTGCTCTCTGAGCTTCATGGTTTCCTTGCAGACGTTTCATGACCCAACTAGAGAACATCATCAGGAGAAGGAGGAGGAGGAGGAGGGGGAGGAAGACCGTGGGGTCCTTGGTGTTCTCTGAGCTTCATGGTTTCCTTGCAGATGTTTCATGACCCAACTAGGGAACATCATCAGGAGGAGGAGGGGGAGGAAGACAGTGGGGTCCTTGGTGTTCTCTGAGCTTGGTGGTTTCCTTCCACCCGTTTCATTACCAAACTAGGCAAAGTCATCAATGCTAGCTAACCAGCAACACATTAAACAATAAAAACAACATTTAGCAAGATTAAAAAAAAAAAAACAATGACATTTTAAAAAGCAACAAAAAACAACAGCTGGGTTCCCACATCCCAGGGAACCCCCCAAACCACCCACCCACCCCCTGCAAGCCAGATATTGCTTGTTGTGTGAACTCAGCCAAACCTTTCCTGGAAAGGGACCTGCGCTCTTAAGTGGATGCATCTTCACAGCTGCGTCCATTTGCCTTCTGTTATAAAAGTCCCAGGCGGGGGAAAAGGCAGCTGGTGGAATGCTGATGGAGGAGTTCTTTTATCCGGAAAAAGAACAACCGGGAAGGACACGTGTTTTCTCACAATGGTATGTGGTCTTAGAAGGCATTGGAGCGCCTTTAGAATGAAATAAACTCACATAAGTTGGGAGAAGGAAGTTTAGGCTGGGGATTGGCATAAATTGCCCGGGAAAATAAAGAGGAAGAAGGAAGTCTGTTTAGGGCCTTCCATTCCTTATAAAGTAATAAAGGTGGGATCAGAATTTAATAAATAAAATAATGACTAGTCGGGGGGGCGAAAGAACATTTTAATCTTAGCCTTGCTGGCTGTGGGTTGCAACAGATGATAGATGTGGAGAGTGAATGCTCAGCAATATTGTGAGGAGGGGGCTGCAGATTCCCTTGCTGGGAGACATAAGACCACCCAGCTTCCCCTCTCATGGACTGATGGGTGTAATGCCCAAATTAGGGGAAGAGACTTTGGAAAACCTGGCAGTCTTAAACTGAAAGAAGATTGAACATAGACTGACGGAGTTGGAAGGGACCTTGGAGGTCTTCTAGTCCAACCCCCTGCTCAGGCAGGAGACCCTACTAGACTGTCTCAGACAAGGGGCTGTCCAGTCTCTTCTTAAAAGCCTCCAGTGATTAAATAAATCCTCATGGTTGTAGGTCTTGTGTCCCTACAACAGTGTTTTCCAACCTTGCAAATTTAAGATGGGTGGACTTCAACTCCCAGAGTTCCCCAGCCACAACGCAGCAATTTTAAGTTGTGTGGATATCAGCTAGCCTAACTGGCTGGGGAATTCTGGGAGTTGAAGTCCGCCCATCTTAAAGCATGCCGGCTGGGGAATTCTGAGAGTTGAGGTCCGCCCATCTGAAAGCAGGCAGGCTGGGGAATTCTGGGAGTTGAAGTCCGGCCATCTTAAAGCATGCAGGCTGGGGAATTCTGGGAGTTGAAGTCCACAAGTCTTCAAATTGCCAAGGTCGGAGAGCCCTGCCTGTTGGGATCTGTGTGTCACGCTCTCCGTACGTCTCTCTCTTCCAGAGGGAGTGTCTTTCCATCCATGTCGGTCAGGCCGGGGTCCAAATGGGAAATGGATGCTGGGAGCTGTATTGCCTGGAACACAACATCCTGCCGGATGGGACCATCGCCAACACCAACGGGCCGAGCCATGCCAATGCTTCGTTTGAGACCTTTTTTTGCAAAACGGGGGCTGGGAAACATGTTCCCCGAGCTGTGTTTATAGATCTGGAACCAACAGTCATAGGTACTCGGTAATGTGGGAGGGAGGGAGGGAGGGAGGGAGGGAGGGGAGGGGGGGAGGGAGTGGGAAGGAAGGAAGGAAGGAAGGAAGGAAGGAAGGAAGGAAGGAAGGAAGGAAGATGGATGGAAGGAAGGATAGAAGGCTATATGGATAGATGGATGGATGGAAGAAGGAAGTAAGAAAGGAGGAAGGATAGAAGGATGGATGATGCATGGATGGAAGGAAGGATGGAAGGAAGGAAGAAAGGAAGGAAGGAAGGAATGATAGATGGAAGCATGAATGGAAGGATGGAAGAAAGGAAGGAAGGAAGGAAAGAAAAAGAAAGAAAGAAAGAAAGAAAGAAGAAAGAAAGAGAAAGAAAGAAAGAGAAAGAAAGGATAGAAGGATAGATGGAAGGATAGATGGAAGGATGGAAGGATGAAAAGGATGATGGAAGGAAGGAAGAAGGAAAGGATGTTGGAAGGAAGGATGGATGAATGGATTGGGAATACAGTAGTCCTTGCCTTACAAACATTCATTTAGTGACCATTCAAAGTTAAAAAGGCACTGAAATAAGTGACTTATGACCGTTTTTCACACTTACGACCATTGCAGCATCCCCGCGGTCACGTGATCAAAATTCAGACCCTTGGCAACTGACTCATGGTTTATAACGGTGGCAGCGTCCTCGGGGGTGTCACGTGATCCCCTTTCGCGAACGTCTGACAAGCAAAGTCGATGGGGGAAGCCAGAATCATTTACCAACCGTGTGACTAATTTAACAACTGCAACGATCCACTTAGCAACTGTGGCAAGAAAGGTGTGGGGGGGGGAAATGGGGGAAACTCACTTCCTCATTGTCTCGCTTAGCCGCAGAAATTTGGGGCTCTATTGTGTTTGTGAGTCCAGGATTACCTGTATTGTTCCACACCTATAGATGGAATCTTGCCAGAATGAAGACAGAGCAATTGAGTCAGGAGCCTTGGAGATGGGATTCTTGGATTTGAGCCAGGAGGCCTTTGCTGCCAGACCTGCTCAAACCTATCCTTATCTCCGTTTCTTGAGAAAAGTAAAAGTATAATAAATATAAAGACAATCACCTGTCTGAGACGGTGTAGGTTTTCCTGCTTGAGCAGGGGGCTGGACTAGAAGACCTCCAAGGTCCCTTCCAGATTTCCTATTCTATTCTATTCTATTCTATTCTATTCTATTCTATTCTATTCTATTCTATTCTACTCTACTCTACTCTACTCTACTCTACTCTACTCTACTCTATTCTTATTTCTATTCTATTTATATTTCTATTCCATTCTATTTTTATTTCTATTCTATTCTATTCTATTCTATTCTATTCTATTCTATTCTATTCTATTCTATTCTATTCTATTCTATTCTTCTATTCTATTCTTATTTCTATTCTCTATTCTATTCTATTCTATTCTATTCTATTCTATTCTATTCTATTCTATTATTCTATTCTATTCTTATTTCTATTCTCTATTCTATTCTATTCGTCTGATTCATACATTCATTTAATCCTGGTTGGTTGACTAAGCTACAATTGGATCAGTTCCCCTTGCTAAGCTGTAAACCATGATTTATAAAGCCAGGTTCCCCCATTGCAGTAGCTATCTGTGTGCCACTTGCCCCAAATACGTAAGACTCTTGGGCTAACCTAAACTGTGATTTAAGGCAGGGGTCCTCAACCCCCGATCCATGGACCGGTACCGGGCCACGGCATGCCAGCAACTGGTCCGCACAAACAAGCAAAGCCCCATCCGCGGGATGCAGGCAGCACACAAAACCACGCACACGTGGAAAAACCTTTCTCCGCAGAACCGGTCCCTGGTGCCCCAAAGGTTGGGGGCCTCTGTACTAGAGGTCAAGAGAAATACAGGTGGTCCTCAACTTACGACCACAATTGAGCCAAAATTTTCTGTGGTTAAGTGAGAGCTTTGTTGAGTGAGCTTTGCCCTGTTTTATGACTTTTCTTGCCACTGTTGCTAAGTGAATCACTGTGGTTGATAAGTTAGTAACCCGGCTGTTAAGTGAATCTGGCTTTCTCCCCCCCCCATTGACTTAGCTCACAAAAGGGGATCCAGTTGATCCCAAGACACAGCAACAACCAGTTGCCAAGCATCTGAATTTGGATCACACGACCGTTGTTTAAGTGTGAGAAACGGTCGGAAGTCACATTTTTCAGGGCCGTTGTAACTTTGAACGGTCGCTAAAGGAACCGTTGTAAGCCAAGGACTACCTGTACGATAATGCAAAGCCAGAATGGACACTTCAAGTGTGGGTTGGTGTGCAGCTGTGTCTCGTTCCCAGCCATTTGACCTTGAAGCAGCTTCTCAGGCAGATACAGTGAACTTTTCCTTTCCCTCAAGTCCTCCCCCCTCCCATCCAGTTCCCCCCCCCCAAGTTCACGGCACTGAGAAATAGCAGAGCGCAAGCATGAGGGGGAAGTTGACAATTGCGGTGTGGTGTGGTGCGGCCTATCTGAATGGTTTGCTCTTGAGACTGGCATGGGGCTTGTTAGTCTCCTATATCCCTTTCTCTACAGACGAAATCCGCTGTGGGACCTACCGCTCTCTGTTCCACCCGGAGCAGCTGATCAGCGGCAAAGAAGACGCCGCCAACAATTATGCCCGAGGCCACTACACTGTCGGAAAAGAAATCATCGACACCGTGCTGGATAGGATTCGCAAAATGGTGAGCAGCACGCCAGTTCCCTGGCCGCCTCAGGTGGACCGTGCTGGGCCAAGGCTGTTCCGTGGTGCTCCTTTTGAGTTAAAAACAGGGGAGAACTAGGGTGGCATCGTAGTTCAGGCCTAGAACTTGGAAGAACCGTATCAAGTGCCAGCTCAATCACAAATCTCATTAGCTTTCAGCCAGCAAGTCTACCTTTTAGGGGAGTTGTTATAGCCTCTTCCATGGAGATTTCCTGAAGATTTCAGAGAAGAGGCAAGTCTGAAAGCATAAGTAATAAATATAAAGCTGCACTCCTTCAGGATTTCTCCATATAGTGTCTCCTGGGCTCTGCTCCCATCATTCCTGTCTGGTGGTTGAGAATTATGGGTGTTGTAGTCTTATTGAGTTGAGGAAGTCTACTCTAAGGACACCGGGTCTCCAGATGTTGTGGATTCCCACCATCCCAACTCTTGACCATTAGGATGAACATCCTTGGTGGGCCATTGAGGGAATGGGAAGGGTCTATGTTTGTTCTCCCAGAATGACCTGGTTCGTACAACCCACTGACCCTCAAAAATTCAATCCTGTATTAGCCTAGTCCAGCAGGTTGTGTGAACAGGCCGAAGCCCCTAAACCTGAGTGACATGGCAGCTGAATAAGAAGTATACATTGAGGGGTTGTCCTGGTTGACCTCTCAAAGTGAGGATCGCTCTATATTTGTCAACGTTGAGACTTTTAAGATGGGTGGACTTCAACTCCCAGAATTCCCCTGGCTGGGGAATTCTGGGAGTTGAAGTCCAACCCATCTTAAAATTCCCAAGGTTGACAAACACTGATCTTAGATACAGGCCAGCCGTGATGATAGCTTCATCGTGGTTTCCTTCCTAACCCAACAACTTTCCAACTCATCTCTTGAGTCTCCCCTTGTCAATGAACACCCGTAATTTAGCAACCTCTGGATAGTCTCCGTTCTCAACCCAACCGCTAGGGCACACCATTTTTTGACCCAGGGAGGACATGTAATAAAGGTTGGATCCCGAGGACCACCTCGCCCTTGCTGGTCCAACGTAGTATTTAAGTAGGACTCTGCACCACGATCCCTACTAGTCAAGGCTAAACTCCAAAGTTGTCCGTGATCTACTGAACTCTGATGGAGCCCAAGCTTTGATCTACCCAGTTCATCCTGGTTTTGCATTCTTACCACAATGTGTGGTCCTGTCCCAGAGGGCTTCTCCCACAAGTGTGTCCCACACCACGTTTTTCTCCACAGCTTCAATGCTTCATGAACAAGTCCTACGAGGAACTTACGCTAGGGTCTTCTCTTCCAGGCTGAGCAATGCAGTGGCCTCCAAGGTTTTCTGCTCTTCCATAGCTTCGGAGGAGGCACGGGTTCAGGATTCACCTCTCTCCTGATGGAACGACTTTCGATGAGCTTTGGGAAGAAAGCTAAGCTTGAGTTCTCCGTGTATCCTGCGCCACGGATTTCGACCGCAGTGGTGGAACCGTACAACTCCATCCTGACCACCCACACCACCCTGGAGCATTCGGATTGCTCCTTCATGGTGGACAACGAAGCCATCTACGACATCTGCAACCGAAACCTCAACGTTGAATATCCAACCTACCGAAACCTCAACCGCTTAATCGGGCAGATTGTGTCCTCCATCACCGCTTCCTTGAGGTTCGACGGAGCTTTGAATGTGGACCTCACCGAATTCCAGACCAACCTGGTGCCATACCCTCGAATCCACTTCCCCTTGACCACCTACGCCCCCATCATCTCGGCCGAAAAGGCCTACCATGAGCAACTTTCTGTGCCGGAGATCACCAACGCCTGCTTTGAGTTTTCCAACCAGATGGTCAAGTGTGACCCTCGCCGGGGCAAATACATGGCGTGTTGCCTCTTGTACCGGGGAGACGTGGTGCCGAAGGACGTCAACGCGGCCATCGCAGCCATCAAGGCTAGGAGAACCATCCAGTTTGTCGACTGGTGCCCGACCGGCTTCAAGGTGGGCATCAACTACCAGCCGCCCACCGCGGTGCCCGGCGGAGACCTGGCCAAGGTGCAACGGGCCGTCTGCATGCTCAGCAACACCACGGCGATTGCCGATGCCTGGGCCCGTCTGGACCACAAGTTTGACCTCATGTACGCCAAGCGAGCCTTCGTCCATTGGTACATGGGAGAAGGCATGGAGGAAGGCGAGTTTGCCGAAGCACGGGAAGACCTGGCGGCTCTGGAGAAGGATTACGAAGAAGTCGGAGAAGATACGGGCAGGTATGGATCTGATGCCGAAGATGACCAAGAATTCTGACCAGAAGAAAACCACCTTCATTTTCAGGATGGTTTGGCTTCTGCACCAGAAGATCCTGGCCTCGTCAGCCTCACCCGAAAATGCTCTTGTAAACCAGCCAACGTTGTTACACATCCTGTAGGAACTTGCTAGGAACTTAGTTTGTTCCTTCCTTTCTAAGCATCTAATAAAGTCAACTTTGCAATTATGCCTTAAAGGTAGTATGTCTTCCAGGGCTTGTTTGTCAATTATGGACTTCAGTTCCCAGAATTCCTGAGCCAGTATGGCTGGATGGCCCCTTTATGACTTGTGGACTTCAACTCCCAGAATTCTTGAGCCAGTTGTCACAAGTCATGAAGGGGGCCATTCAGCCATACTGGCTCAGGAATTCTGGGAGTTGGTCCACAAGTCATAAAAGGGCCATCCAGCCATACTGGCTCAGGAATTCTGGGAGTTGAAGTTCACAAGTCATGAAGAGGGTCATCCAGCCATACTGGCTCAGGAATTCTAGGGCTTGTTTGTCAATTATGGACTTCAACTCCCAGAATTCCTGAGCCAGCCATCACAAGTCATAAAGGGGCCATCCAGCCGTACTGACCCAGGAATTCTGGGAGTTGAAGTCCACAAGTCATGAAGAGGACTACCTGTATCGGCAAGATTAAAGCCAATATTTAGGATTTGTCGCCACGGCCCATCCCCCACACACGAGTCCCCTCAAACTTGGCCCTTTTATGACTTGTGGACTTCAACTCCCAGAATTCCTCAGCCAGCCAAACAACAAACAAAATGGAGGCTGGCTGAGGAATTCTGGGAGTTGAAGTCCACAAGCCATACTGACCCAGGAATTCTGGGAGTTGAAGTCCACAAGTCATAAAAGGGCCATCGTTCCACACCCCTGTCCTCAGAGGCCCACATCCTTGGTAGGAACTGAAGCCTCCACATCATAGAGAAGCCAAGCCCACCAGAATACAGTCAGTCAGCTGAGATTTTACTGGGGGGAATTTAATACCACTGAGTTATTTACAATCCAGAGAGGAGCTTTCCCGTGTCTGAAGCCATTTTCTCCGGGGACAAGAAAGGTGGGCTTCATTTCGGTCAGGCAGGAAAGGGTCAGGGGCTCCCACTGAATCTTGGCGGTAGACCACCCCTGAATCCTGGGAAGGGGCTGGTTTTTCCAGTCATCTGCAAGGAAAAGCGGACACAGGGAAAAGTGAGGACGCCATCTCTGTTTACAGGCAGGTCCTCCACTTACGACCACAGTTGAGCCCGGAATTTAGGTTGCTAAATGAGAAATGAGGATTTTCCAGGAGGGAAGGGATGCATTGCAGAGGAATAAGAGGCAACTTAGTCCGGATCTTATGTGTGAGAGAAAGAGGGCGAAGGCAGACCCTCCCTAACAGTTCCCAGAGAATATTGTAGATTTCAGATCGCACTTCATTTTGGCAAGATTCCGTCTAGAGGTGTGGAGCAATACAGGTAATCCTGGACTCACGACCACAATACACCCCCAAATTTCTGTGGCTAAGCGAGACAATGATGAAGTAAGTTCCCCCCCCCTTTTCCCCTCTTTCTTGCCATAATTTGTTAAGTGAATCGCTGCAATTGTTAAGATAGTCACACGGTTGTTACGGGAGCCTGGCTTCCCCTATTGACTTTGCTTGTCAGAAAGTCACAAAAGAGGATCACGTGATCCCGGGGACACTGCAACCATCGTAAATACGAGCCGGTTGCCAAGCCTCTGAATTTTGATCACGTGACCCTGGGGAATGCAGCAACGGTCGTAAGTGTGAAAAACAGCCATACGTCACTTTTTTCAGTGCCGTTGTAACTTCGAACGGTCACTAAATGAACTGTTGTAAGGAGAGGACTACCTGTATTGGCAAGATTAAAGCCAATATTTAGGATTTGTCGCCACGGCCCATCCCCCACACACGAGTCCCCTCAAACTTGGCCCTTTTATGACTTGTGGACTTCAACTCCCAGAATTCCTCAGCCAGGCATGCCTGAGGAATTCTGGGAGTTGAAGTCCACAAGTCATAAAAGGGCCCAGTTTGAAGACTCCTGTCTTAAATCTAACAAATAAAATGGAGGCTGGCTGAGGAATTCTGGGAGTTGAAGTCCACAAGTCATAAAAGGGCCCAGTTTGAAGACTCCTGTCTTAAATTTAACAAACAAAATGGAGGCTGGCTGAGGAATTCTGGGAGTTGAAGTCCACAAGTCATAAAAGGGCCCAGTTTGAAGACTCCTGTCTTAAATTTAACAAACAAAATGGAGGCTGGCTGAGGAATTCTGGGAGTTGAAGTCCACAAGTCATAAAAGGGCCCAGTTTGAAGACTCCTGTCTTAAATTTAACAAACAAAATGGAGGCTGGCTGAGGAATTCTGGGAGTTGAAGTCCACAAGTCATAAAAGGGCCCAGTTTGAAGACTCCTGTCTTAAATTTAACAAACAAAATGGAGGCTGGCTGAGGAATTCTGGGAGTTGAAGTCCACAAGTCATAAAAGGGCCAAGTTTGAAGACCCCTGTCTTAAATCTAACAAACAAAATGGAGGCTGGCTGAGGAATTCTGGGAGTTGAAGTCCAAAAGTCATAAAAGGGCCAAGTTTGAAGACCCCTGTCTTAAATCTAACAAACAAAATGGAGGCTGGCTGAGGAATTCTGGGAGTCGAAGTCCACAAGTCATCAAAGGGCCAAGTTTGAAGACCCCTGCTATAGCCGTTAAGAGGCCACATCTTACCTAATCTGGAATGAAGGTGTAACTGGGGATACAACCTTTGCAATCGCCTCTCGGCATAATTTTTGGAAAAACAGGCATCGCCTTTGAAATCCTTCTTGTTGGTAAACCTGCTTCGAAGAAGAGATACGTTTCTTGAGAACGGGACAATCTCCTTTTGCAACATCAGCAATCACAATTTGGGCCACTGAGCCGCGTCAGGCGGCTAACCAAAGATTTGCTAAAAAGGATTTTTAAAAATAAAAATAAAAATAAATCTCCCTATCTCGAATTTCTGCCCAGAAAAAATCCCTTGTGGAGATGAAGCAGCTCCTTCTTAGGAATAACTAGAGGAACGTATTGAAAAGAGAAGGAAAAATTAAGAATTATTTCCCGGAGTAAATGTCTACTACGGAGATTCTCAGCCATCCAGGTCATGGTTGTCCCAAAGATGTGTGGTTTTTTTTCAAAAGGCACCTGGGCTTTGTTTTTCCTTGAAGATGTTTTGCTTCTCATCCAAGAAGCTTCTTCAGTTCTGACCGAATGCTGGAAGATGGAAGGATTTATAATCCTTGCAGTCATCAAGTCGTTAGTACTCTTCCTGAGAGTTGTTGAGGCCACTTGGAGGTTTATCTGTCATCCAAATAGTGCAAATGGGTGTGGAGCCTTCTTGGAACTGCTGACAGCACTGTGTTGTTGTATCCCACCCCCCTTTGTTGAGGAAGGGCTGTTCAGTCTTAATGTAGATGGTCTTTTTGACCCCCTCTTTCAAACCATTGGTCCTCTCTGCCCAGAATGTGGACTTTGCCGTCTTCAAAAGAGAGCACAGATAAAACCTCCAAGCGGGCTCAATAACTCTCAGGAAGAGTACTAACGACCAGATGACTTTGCTTGTCAGGAGGTAGCAAAAGGGGATCCCATGCCCCCGGGGACGCTACAACCATCATAAATGAAGAGAAGGACGAGAGGGGACATGATAGCAGCGTTCCAATATCTCAGGGGCTGCCCCAAAGAAGAGGGAGTCAAGCTGTTCTCCAAAGCGCCTGAAGGCAGGACGAGAAGCAACGGATGGAAACTCATCAAGGAGAGAAGCAACCTGGAATTAAGGAGGAATTTCCTGACAGTTAGAACAATTAACCAGTGGAACAACCTGCCTCCAGATGCTGTGAATGCTCCAACACTGGAAGTTTTTAAGAAGAGACTGGACAGCCATTTGTCTGAAATGGCATAGGGTTTCCTGCCTGAGCAGGGGGTTGGACCTAATAATATTATTATTATTATTAAATATGAGTCAGTCGCCAAGCCTCTGAATTTTGATCACGTGACCGCCGGGGATGCTTACAGGGTCCTAAGTCCCTCTTTTTCAGGGCCGTTGCAACTTCGAAGAGACACTAAGAGAAACTTGGAAGAATCCCCAGGTTGTCCCTCTTGATTTGGGGCCCCTGCTTTAACAGGGAAGAAAAACCATGATGCACAGCCTGTCCAGAGTCGGTACCTGAGCTGGGTAGGGATTTTCAGCTTTTTGGTTTCCATCCCAGGGGCTTCCTTGGATGAGCCCCCCACCGGGGGTAAGCTGCGAGGGGTTTGATCCCGGAAGCTCTGCGGGAAAGGCTGGGTGGGAAAGGAAGACCGTCAGTGCCCTCGTGAAGTTGGGGGTCCCTTTGATACAGCCAGTCCTCAACTTACGACCGTTACCGAGCCCTGAATCACGTCATTAACTTGGGCTGGTCGTTAAGCGGATCACCCTGTGGCGATGCCCAGTTTTACCACCTTTTCAGTGGCGGTCGTTAAATGAATCCATTGTCCACAATGGGCAATACTTGACGGGATGCTGGAATTAACTGCCAGGGTTTTTTTGGTGTGTGTGTGGGGGGGGAAGTTAATACATTGTGGTCACATGACCACAGGATGCAGCCAATAGCGATAAATGTGGACTGGTTGCCGGGCGCACAAAATGGGATCACGTGACCAGGCGGGTGGGTGTTGTAACTTCGAATGGGAGTCTTTAAGTAGCTCCGGGAGGATCTGTCATAAGTTTGAAACGGTCCCTAAGCGACCAGTCGTAAGTCGAAGACTGCCTGTATCTTTCCTGGCTGTGCAATATTCGCAAACACACCCGCACCGAATCATCCCTGGTCCTTCTCTTACACTTCTGTATAGCATACTAGGGAAAACCCCAAACTTGTTTTAAAACAGGGGGCTGGACTAGATGACCTCTGAGGTCCCTTCCGGTTCTGCTATTGTGTTATTCCGATTAAGTTAAGTAAAGTAAAGTAAAGGATACAGCCAGTCTCTGGATTCCCTCCTATTAAATATGAGAGGACATTTTTCCTTCCTTCCTTCCTTCCTTCCTTCCTTCCTACCTTCCTTCCTTCCTTCCTTCCTTTTTTCTTTTTTTTCTTTCTTTTTCTATTTTCCTTTCTTCATTTCCTTCTTTCCTTCCTACCTACCTACCCACCTACTTACCTATCTTCCCCTTCCATCCTTCCTTCCTTCCTTCCTTCCTTTTCTTTCTTTTTCTATTTTCCTTTCTTCTTTTCCTTCTTTCCTTCCTACCTACCTACCCACCTACTTACCTATCTTCCCCTTCCATCCATCCTTCCTTCCTTCCTTCCTTGCTTCTTTCCTTCCTTCCTTCTTACTCACCTACTTACCTATCTTCCCCTTCCTTCTCTCCTTCCTTCCATTCTTCATTCCTTCATACATACATACCTTCCTTTCCCCTTCCTTCCTTCCTTCCTTCCTTCCTTCCTTCCTTCCTTCCTTCCTTCCTTCCTTCCTTTCCCTTCTTTTCCTTCCTTCTTCCTTTCCCCTTCCTTCCTTCCTTCCTTCCTTCCTTCCTTTTCTTTCTTTTTCTATTTTCTTCTTCTCCTTCCTTCCTACCTACCCACCTACTTACCTATCTTCCTTCCTTTTCCTTCCTTCCTTCCTCCCTCCCTCCCTCCCTCCCTCCCTCCTTCCCTCCCTCATTTCATTCGTCCATCCGTTCTTTTTTCCCGTTGGGCAAAAGGGAAGAGCCCCCTTACCCTCCTGGACCAGCCTTCGGGGAAGTACTGGAAAGGGGTGGCCAGGTGCTTGCCGGAGACCAGCAGAGGAAACGGGCTGTTGGTGACGATCAGCGCCGTCTTGTCCTGGTTGAATTCCGAAGATCTGAGCATGATGGCCGTCTCCCTCCGGTGCTGCTCCAGGCGCTCTTGAAAATCCTCATCGGTCAGAGGGATGAAATATTGGGCCTGGCCAGGGACAGAAAAAGTCCAGTTGGACCCAAAGTGGGGTGACATGAAGAAGCTTCAACCTTCACCCCCTTTCCTGAAAGCTCAATGAGGGCCTGGTGACGGTGGGCCTATATTCTCCATTTCTCTCCTGCTCTGATTCTACCCCATTCCTTTTTTTTCTTTTAAAATGTTTTATTATTATTATTATTATTATTTTAAAAAATTCCATTTCTACACTGAACAGTGTGATGTCTAGGTATACAAGTATTAAAATGTAACCATCATCACATTCATAACAAATCTTATCAAAATGCAATCCTAGACTAGGACATAGCAATCCAAATGTTAAAAATAGTATTGCCCGCATTGACATTAGTTATATAACAATCAAAGTATTCACTAATCCATTCAGAAACTTCCTGACAGAACAGTTAACCAGTGGAACGACCTGCCTCCAGAAGTTGTGGGTGCTCCAACACTGGAAGTTTTGAAGAAGAGACTGGGCAGCCATTTGTCTGAGGTTTCCTGCCTGAGCAGGGGGTTGGACTAGATGACCTCCAAGGTCCCTTCCAACATTATTATTATTATTATGGATCATCGCACAGTCAGCCAGATGTTTAGACTGGATTTGGCATTTTTGTCTACCTATCGAGTCCTTCCCAAGGACCTGGGATAGGCAGATGTGGATGTTTGATGGTATTACAGATCTCGTCGCAGGATGGAAGCAGTTCCTAGCAAGGCCGCCTTTTGCAATTGACTAATGGCGAATTTGTCAATGCCGATGATGGTGTTCAAGTGGTGCTCCAGTTGTTTTGGGATTGCACCCAAGGCGCCTATTACTATTGGTACTACCCTTGCTTGCCTTTGCCCCAGTCTTTCTATTTCTATTTGTAGGTCTTTGTATTTTGTGATCTTCTCCAGTTCTTTCTCGTCTATTCTGCTGTCTCCAGGCACTGCCACATCCACTACCCAGACTTTTTTGTCTTTCTTATCGACAATTGTTAAGTCCGGGGTGTTATGTTGCAGGTGCTTGTCTGTTGTTGTTGTTATTATTATTATTTATTACTATTATTACTATTATTACTTTTATTTATTATATTATTACTATTATTATTATTATTACTATTATTATTATTATTATTAAATCTTGCTCACATCATCCACATATTCTCATATTTCCAACTTTCTGACCTCTGTTTTTATCGGCTAACCATCGATAAAATAATGTCCCATGTCATATAATATTCCGTTTCTTCTTTTTCTTTCATTTTTAAGGTTAACCTATCCATTTCTGCGCACTCCAGTATCTTTTTAATTATATTCTCCTCCGTAGGAGTTTCTTCATTTTTCCAAAATTGTGCATATACTAACCTAGCTAGCCCATTCCTTAACCTGGTCCTTAAACCTCAGTTATCCCATTTCCATCATGTGGGAAGAAACCTGGACATCTTGTCCCCTTCTGGGTGATCTCCAGGGATCCCCTCTTGTTGCTCCAGCTCTGAAGACTGGACTAAACCGCTTAACCAATCAGCTCGCTTGGCCTTGGCACAGCCATTGTGAGGTGCCACCTTGGTGCAGCTCACAAGGCACCTCACACCATTGAAGAAACTTTTTTTCAAGAAAAAAACCTGGGGAAGTCCAGTTGCCTTTTGAAAAAAGCACCTTTGGGCACCTCCCCACACTAACTTTGTATAAATACAGGAGCTGGAGAGGAATTGTGAGGAACGTCAACTCTCTGTGAAGGAGGATTGAGTTGGGACAGACATTATCTAACCAGGGTTTCTCAGCCTTGGCAACTTGAAGTTGGGTGGACTTCAACTCCCAGAATTCACCAGCTGTCTCAAGAACTTGAAGACCAGTGGTCTTCAACTCCCAGAATTCCCTAGCTTGAACTTGAAGATTGGTGGACTTCAACTCCCAGAATTCTCTAGCTATCTCAACAACTTGAAGACTGGTGGACTTCAACTCCCAGAATTCCCCAGCTATCTCAAGAACTTGAAGACCGGTGGACTTCAACTCCCAGAATTCCCCAGCTGTCTCAAGAACTTGAAGAATGGTGGACTTCAACTCCCAGAATTCTCCAGCTGTCTCAACAATTTGAAGACCGGTGGACTTCAACTCCCAGAATTTCCTAGCTATCTCAAGAACTTGAAGATGGGTGGACTTCAAACTCCCAGAATTCCCCAAATCTCTCAACAATTTGAAAATGAGTGGACTTCAGCTCCCAGAATTCCCCAGCTCAAACTCCATTAACTCAAACTCCAACAACTTCACAGCCATCTCAGCAACTTTAAGACCGGTGGACTTCGTCTCCCAGAATTCCCCAGCTAGCACAGCTGTGCTGGCTGGGGAATTCTGGGAGTCAAAGTCCACAGGTCTTAAAGTTGCCCATGTCGACAAAGATCGATCTAACCAAAGTTAGTTTTTTGGAAAGGAAATTTTCTGACAGGGTTGAACTTCACTCTTGCGAATGACCGATGCTTTACGAGAATAACTATTTGCTGGATTTGTACTGCACAATGTGTCTAATAAACTAAAACTTTTCCTTTTTTCAATTAAAAAAAACAAAACATTATTTACCAGATTCGGATGGGGAGAGAAATGCAGCTCGTGCATCAAAAAGAAACTGCTCATCGTGCACAAAATCAACCTGAAAATAAAATAAATCTTGTCAATATTTTTCCACCCCTTGGACAAGGTTTCAAATCCTGACACACCGAGTTCTTTTCTCAGAGGCCGGGAAAGTCTATTTTAATTTTAATGAGCAGAAGGGTGGAAATATTTTGGTACCTGGGTGACGTTTGGGAGATTCCTGGAAACAATTTAAAAAAAAAATCCAGTACTCAGAAAAATACAGGTAGTCCTCAATTTTGGGACAGCCACGGAGCCCAAAGTTTATGTTGCTAAGGGGGAAATTGGTTGAGCAAGTTTTGCCCCGTTTTATGACTTTTCTTGCTTTGGTTGTTAAGTGAATCCCTGCAGTTGTTAAAACTAATAACACGGTTGTTAAGTGAATCTGGGCTTCCCCCGTTGATTTTGCCCTTCAGAAGAGTCACCAAAGGGGATCACGTGACTCTGGGACGCTGCGACCGTCATAAATATGAGTCAGTTGTCAGGCATCCAGACGTGAGTCACGTGACTCCGGGGATGCTGCAACGGTCATAAGGGTGAAAAACAGGTCACAGGTCACTTTTTTTTTTCAGGGCCGTTTGTCCGAAATGCCATAGGGTTTCCTGTTTGAGCAGCGGGTTGGGCTAGAAGACCTCCAAAGGCCCCTTCCAACTCTGTTTTCGTAATTGCCATTTGTGGAACGTTATCTTGAAGCGGGACTGTCTGCCGTTCAATTCTCACGTATCATTCATGCCTTTCATTCTTTGGCCCCTTGCTTTCACATGTCATTAATGACATATCATCTCTACTGGATGGATGTGGACGCTCCATCACTGGAGATTTTTAAGAAGAGGCTAGACAGTCACTTGTCTGAGATGGTATAGGTTCTCCTGCTTGAGCAGGTGGCTGGACTCGAAGACCTCCAAGGTCCCTTTCAGCTTCTATTCTATTCTATTCTATTCTATTCTATTCTATTCTATTCTATTCTATTCTATTCTATTCTATTCTATTCTATTCTATTCTATTCTATTCTATTCTATTCTATTCTACTGCATTCCATTCCATTCCATATTTTCTATTCTATTCTATTCTATTCTATTCTATTCTATTCTATTCTATTCTATTCTATTCTATTCTATTCTATTCTATTCTATTCTATTCTGTAATTCTATTCTATTCTATTCTACTCTACTCTATTCTGTAATTCTATTCTATTCTATTCTATTCTATTCTATTCTATTCTATTCTATTCTATTCTGTAATTCTATTCTACTCTACTCTACTCTACTCTACTCTACTCTATTCTATTGTCTGAAATGGTATAAGGTTTCCTGCCTGAGCAGGGGGTTAGATTAGAAGACCTGCAAGGTCCCTTCCAACTCTATTATTCTATTCTATTCTATTCTATTCTATTCTATTCTATTCTATTCTATTCT
This sequence comes from Azemiops feae, assembly GCA_023970755.1. Taxonomy (NCBI): domain Eukaryota; kingdom Metazoa; phylum Chordata; class Lepidosauria; order Squamata; family Viperidae; genus Azemiops; species Azemiops feae. Next base: position 19,300 of record JALGBA010002884.1, on the reverse strand, counting down.
ATTCTATTCTATTCTATTCTATTCTATTCTATTCTATTCCATTCCATTCCATTCCATTCCATTCTATTCTATTCTATTCTATTCTATCCTATCCTATCCTATCCTATCCTATCCTATCCTATCCTATCCTATCCTATCCTAATTCTACATTCATCATTTGTTTCTGTTTCTCCATCCCCTTTAATAAACGTTTTTTGCTTGGCCTAAATTACTTGGTAATTCCTACGTTCAGCTGCGCCAGGAAGGTCCTTTTCAAATTCAAGGGTCAGTTTCTTATCAGCTCCAGACCAAACTCGGTGTGTTATTAAACCTTAACCTCAAAATTGAATGAGCTGGCTACAACCGAGCTTAGCAAATCTGTGCGAACCCAGCTGACCTTGCAGATCAAACAGAAACACCTGTAACAGGGGCAAAGTTCACCTGGATTGGCAAAGAATTTAGACTCTCAGGCTGGGGAAGGAGCAGAGAACTTCAGGAGAACGCGTCCTACAGAACGTCACGAGATTTGAGACGGCCCGGAGAACTAGGGGGAATCCACCGGCATCGCTAACAGCAATCCAAGGTCCTTCGTTTGTCGACATGAGGTGCGACACCCCTCCCCCTCCCAATTTCTGTCTATTTTGGGGAGGGGGTTTCCGAGTCAGCCATCTGAATTTAGTTGAGGAGCGACAGTTGGGACTGTTACAGGAAGAGTTGCAAAGTTCCACGCATGGAACAGCTTTCTTCTGCTCTGTGACACAGATTCATAGAACACAGATTCCTTGTAGGAAGGACTACAAGGACCATCCAATCCAACTTTTGCAGTAGGCAAGGAGACCGGTTCAAACATCCACGAGAGGCGGCTTATGATGAAAGGAATAATAAGAGTTGAAAGGGACCTTACAAGATCTTCTAGTCCAACCCCCTGCTCAGGCAGGAGACCCTCTACCGTTCCAGACAAAGGGTTGTCCAGTCTCTTCTTGAAAACCTCCAGTGTTGGAGCACTCACAACTTCTGGAGGCCAGTCGTTCCACTGGGTTCATTGTGCTCACTGTCAGGGCCAAACACGAAGAACGGTTGCTGGAATTGGATATGGCTAGTCTAATGAAAAGAAGGACTTAGGGGGACAGCCTTCCAGTATCTCAGGGGCTGCCCCAAAGAAGAAGAGGGGGTCAACCTCTTCTCCAAAGCCCCTGAAGGCAGGACAAGGAGCAACCGATGGGAACTAAACAAGGAGAGAAGCAACCTGGAACTGAGGAGAAACTTCCTGACAGTTAGAACAATTAACCAGTGGAACAACCTGCCTCCAGAAGCGGTGAACGCTCCAACACTGGAAGTGTTTAAGAAGAGACTGGACAGCCATTTGTCTGAAATGGTACAGGGTTTCCTGCCCGAGCAGGGGGTTGGACTAGATGACCTCCAAGGTCCCTTCCAACTTTATTATTCTTATTATAAATGTGAGTCAGTTGCCAAGCGTCTGAATTTTGATCACGTGATCACAGGGGATGCTGCCTTGGTCGTAAGTATGAAAACAGTCATAAGACACCTTTTTCAGTGCTGTTGTAACTTTAAACCGTCACTAAGTGAACGGTTGTAAGTCTGCTTTTAACTAGGATCAAGAACGCATAAAAATTGCTCCCCAAAAGTCCCTGTTATCAGTTGGAATGCAAAAGATTCAGATGTGAAGAACGACCGTTCTGATTTTTTTATTTTATTTTTTAATTTGCCAGCAGGATCCTTTTGACAGATGGAGTAAAAAAAATTGGGAAATCGTTGAGAGAAACTCGAGTTGACACAACGGAGCTGCAGATCTGTGCAAGTTTTCTTGTTAGCTTCGACGGGACGCGGAATGTAAATTGTCAGCGGAAGTTGGCGTATTGACAAAATTCGGATAAGAATTCCCGTTTGGCCTCGAATTACTTTGGAAAGGAATTTTGAAAATCCCTGTTCTGACACTGTGTTTGTCAACCCGGAATAAACAGGACAATATTTGTCCTAGCAACCATCTCAACACTATTTGTATTTTGCTGTCTGGAAGAGGAGAGTTTTGACATCTGCCTGCAAGAATTTTGCACTGGCAAAAAGCACAGCTGCTCATCAAACTGACTTTCCTGAGAATTTCCCCTGAAATGTTTATGGGATGTTTAGCAAGTTATTCTTTGTGGTTCTCGTTTCGTTCTCATCCTTCCCATTTAAAAATTTTAACAGGGGTTCTTTGAAATATCTGCTTTTTTTTTTTTTTTTTTTTTTTTTACTGATGGAAAATGTTCTGAGTTAGGGAAGTTTTTAGGTCAGGGGTCCCCAACCCCCGGTCCGTGGACCAGTACCGGGCCGCGACATGCCAGCAACCGGTCCACACAAACAAGCAAAGCCCCATCTGCAACATGCAGGCAGCACACAAAACCACGCACCCTCCGGTCTGCGGAAAAACCTCTCTCCACGGAACCGGTCCCTGGGGTCCAAAAGGTTGGGGACCTCTGCTTTAGGCAACAATTTTAGGGAGAAATCCAATTGAGAGGTGCATGCCAGCATCCCCAGGGTCACGTGATCCAAATTCAGACCCTTGGCAACTGACTCATACTTACGACGGTCGCAGCGTCCCGGGGTCACGTGATCCCCCTTTGCCACCTTCCGACAAGCAAAGTCCATGGGGGAAAGTTAGATTCACTTACCAGCTGTGTTACTAATTAATCAAGGGCAGGGATTCACTTAATAACCGGGGCGAGAAAAGTCGTAAAATAGGGGCAGAACTCACTTAACAATTGTTTCGCTTAGCAACGGAGTCCTTGTGGGGCTCTCTGAGCTTGGTGGTTTTCTTGCAGACGTTTCATAACCTGACTAGGGAACCTCATCAGCAGTGCTAGAAGAGAGTGAAGAGGAGAAGGAAGGAAGGAAGGAGGGAGGGAGGGAGGGAGGGAGGGAGGGAGGAAGGAAGGAAGGAAGGAAGGAAGGAAGGAAGGAAGGAAGGGACAATAATGTAAATAAATATATGAGTCAGGGAGGGAGGGAGGGAGGGAGGGAGGGAGGGAGAGAGAGAGAAAGAAAGAAAGAAAGAAAGAAAGAAAGAAAGAAAGAAAAAGAAAGAAAGAAAGAAAGAAAGAAAGAAAGAAAGAAAGAAAGAAAGAAAGAAAGAAAGAAAGAAAGAAAGAAAGAAAGAAAGAAAGAAAGAAAGAAAGAAAGAAAGAAAGAAAGAAAGAAAAAGGACTGTGGGGTCCTCCGATGGCTTTCTTGCAGACGTCTCACGACCCAACTAGGGAACAGCATCAGTTCTAGAAGGGAGTGGGCTTTGCTCCGTGTTTATATACAATAGTTTGCCTGTTTTCCTGCCTTCCTTGACAGTTCCTTGATCAGGCTATTTGTTTTCCACTTGATCTGTTCATTGGGTGTTAATTGCAAATAATGATAATAATAATAATAACGATGATGATGATGATGATGCGTTTGGAAGGGAGTGGAATTGGAGGAGGAGGAGGAGGAGGAGGAGGAGGAGGAGAACAACAACGAGGAGGAGGAGGAGGAGGAGGAGAAGGAGAAGGAGAAGGAGAAGGAGAAGGAGAAGAAGAAGAAGAAGAAGAAGAAGAAGCAGCAGCAGCAGCAGCAGCAGCAGCAGCAGCAGCAGCTAAAAAATACACAAAAAAAGACCAGAAGCCATCCTCTCCAACCAGCAGCACCCAGATAACCTACTACACCGTTCGTGTGAACAGGGCAAATTCCCCTTCTGGTTCCCAGGAAGGCGACAGCACCCAGCTGACTCGGAAGGGCAAACCGGGTCGCGCTCCGCCGGCTGGGGACCTTCCCTCCTCGTACGAAGCGGCTGGCGGCCCCGCGGGAGCGCAACCCACCAAACCCCAAGCAGCACCTGCACGCATGATTAGCCCCGCGTGCAAACGGGAGGCCGTCTGAACCCAGGTCCGGGCGACCTTCCCTCGCACCCTTCGCAATCCCCTCCCAGTGCCAGGGCGCAGCGGGCCCTGCCTTCCCCAACCTGGCGCCCGCTGCAAAGGCAGCGCGGGTGGGCTTCCCCTTGCCTGCGGGACCCCCCCTCCCTCCCTCCCCATGCTACAGGCGGAGGAATCGGGAGAGCCGCTGGAGGCGGCGGGGGCGGCCCTCTGCTCGAGCTCAGAGACCCGCCGCGCCTCTGCGAAGGGGATCCCCTCCCGCGCCTTCCTGCGCGCAATCCCCGCCCAGCCCGCCGGCGCAAAGCGAAAGAGAAAGCGGAGCTCCGCCGCGCCTCCCCACCTCCTCCTCCTCCGCCGCCGCCCCTACTCCTCCGTGCATCGCCGGGCCATGTTGCGCTGCGCTCCGCTCAGAGGAGCCGCTGCGCCCGATCCAGACCCCTTTTGCGCAGCCGGGTCTCGGCTGCCCGGCCGGCGGCTGCTCCTGCTGCTCCTGCTGGGGCTGTTCCTGGACGGGGCCGCCGCCTCCCCCGCTGCCGCTTCCTCGGACCTCGGCGTGGGTAAGTGGCGCTCCGGGGCGTGTGCAAAGGGCTGGCGCAGTCCTTCGAACCCGGGACCGGTCCGGTCCGAGCCACCCGGCGCCGCTTCCCTGCCAGCTGCCGGGCAGAGCGGAGGAGCGGCCGGGCTGTTGGAGCTGATCCAACAACGTCCCGGGCGCTTGGACTATGTCCCGGTGTCCTACCTGGCAGGGGTTGGGTGGATTGGTGTGCAATACCTGGAGAGTCCAGGTAGGAAAACCAGAGCTCCAGGACCGGTAGTTCTCGACTTACAACCGTTCGGTTAACGACCCAAGTTACCGGCCCTGGGGGGAAAAAGGTGATGTATGCCAGGTCCTCACACTTACGACCGTCCCCACGGTGTCATGCAATCCAAAGTCCCATGCTTCCCAGCTGCCGTGTATTTCCAGGCGGTCCCAGCATCTGCCCTGGGTGGCCTTCCCAGCCAAATCCGCTTAACGACCGGGTGATCGCTTAACAGCTGCTGCGAATAACCTTAATAACCATGAAAACAAAAATGGTTCCAGCATCCTTGTGGTCACGTGACCAAAATTCAGAAGCCTGGCAACTGGCATGTACTTATGCCAGTTGCAGTGTCCCGAGGGAGGGGGTGTCACGCGATCCCCTTTGGCGACCTTCCGACAAGCAAAATCAGCGGGGGAAGCGGGATTCACTTAACAACCGTGTTACTAAATTAACAACGGCCGTGATTCGCTTAACGACGGTGGCAAGAAAGGTCGTAAAATGGGGCGGGCAAAACTCCCCTTAACAAATGTTTCGCTTAGCAAGAGAAATTTGGGGGTCCGTCGTGGTCGTAAGTTGAGGACTGCTTGAGCTAATGGCCTGACTGACATCCTTTTAAAACTAATCTAGATTTAAAACTGTGTCATGGTTTGGTAAATTAGTAACCCCTATTTCCCTTGATCTGGATTCTACCTTCTCTTGATGTTCCTCAAGATATATATATATCTTATATTATATATATATATTAGTATTTTATTAAGTTTTTATAGTTACAAATCTTTAGTGCTTAATAAACAACGTGTTGTCTGGGTTCCCATATTTAACATTAATAGTAATACAGCTTCCATTTCTACTCTCTACTCCGCTTTTCTAGCCATTAATAAAAATTATCCTGTTTGAAAATATTCTTTCTTCTTACCCTTTCATTTTCAAGGTGAGCCTATCCATTTCCGCACAATCCAAAATTTTTCATAATTATATCTTCTTCCGACGGTGTTTTTTTCCTTTTTTCAATATTGTGCAAATGTAATTCTCTGTAATATTAAATCCATACATTTTTTTGTCATAGTTCTCTGTAATTATACCTAGAAGAAATAGTTCTGGCTTAAAATCGACATGTTTTCTTATCATTTTCTGTAACCACATGTGTATTTTTGACCTTTTTTTTTTTTGTTGCTTTAGGGCAGTGGTGGCGAACCTATGGCACGCGTGCCAGAGGCGGCACTCAGGGCCCTCTCTGTGGGCACGCATACCGTGCCCCGGAGATGGTGAGGGACTGGCCCTCACCGCCCTGGCCCCGCCCACCCAGTCTGTCATGACCACCGCAGCCACGCCCATCCGGCACCCGGTGATAAATAAGTGGGTTTTGGGTGGCAGTTTGGGCACTGGGTCTCTAAAAGGTTCGCCATCACTGCTTTAGGGCATGTCCACCAAAGGTGATAAATAGTACGTGCCAGGCTTTTGCCTACATTTCCAACAATTACTAGACATGTTTTTAAACATTTTTGCTAATCTTGCAGGTGGTAAGTGCCATCTAGAAAACATTTTATATAGATGTTCTTGAGCTCCTTTGCAGCTGCAGGATGAGGTTACGATAGGCTGAATTTTTGATCCAATTTTAAACCCAGGTCCTTTTTCCCCAACACGCTGCTCCCAAGCCAGATTTCTTTGTCCTGTCCAGGTCGTTTTGTTCTTTTCTTCCCAAGATGCGTGATTTACTCTTCCCTCTTAAACTTCCCTGTGTCCGTTTCTTCCCTCCGTTCGGGCCTAACCCTGTTTGAATTTTTTTCATTCTCTTCCCGAATATAAATCACTGCTCCAGAATTTGTACCCGTTGCATGCACTTGGCAAGCCTTTCCGCCTTCTCAGGATCCTTTAGAAAACAATCTCGGACAAAAATAAAAATATCTAGAGTGTTCTTCTGGGTTTCCTTGTGACCTACTATACTTTTACACCTGGTAGGTGTTCGTTGCTCAGTAATAAGCGTGTCCTTTGTTCAGGGCTTTGGGATGTGAACACATCCTTTGCTTTGCAAATCCATCCTAAGGTGTGGGGTCTTTGGGGCTTTCTGGACTTGGCTGTTTTCGTGCAGATGTTTTGTGACCCAACTAGGGAACATCATCAGTTCCAGAAGGGAGGGGGATTTGCAGGGGGGAGGAGGAAGAGGAGGAGGAGGAAAGTAGGACTGTGGGGTCCTTGGTTCTCTCTGAACCTGGTGGTTTCCTTGCAGATATTTCATGACCCAACTAGGGAACATCATCAGTGCTAGAAGGGAGTGAGGGAGGAGGAGGAGGAGGAGGAGGACTGTGGGGTCCTTGGTGCTCTCTGAGCTTGGTTGTTTTCTTGCAGACATTTCATGACCCAACTAGGGAACATCATCAGTACTAGAAGGGAGTGAGGGAGGAGGAGGAGGAGGAGGAGGAGGAGGAGGATAACGACTGTGGGGTCCTTGCTGTTCTCTGACCTTGGGTTCTCTCTGAGCTTGGTTGTTTTCTTGCAGACATTTCATGACCCAACTAGGGAACATCATCAGTTGTAGAAGGGAGGGGGGTTTGTGGAGGAGGAGGAGGAGGAGGAGGAGGAGGAGGAGGAGGAGAACTGGGGTCCTTGGTGCTCTCTGAGCTCGGTGGTTTTCTTGCAGGTGTTTCGTGACCTACTAGGGAACATCATCAGTGTCAGAATGGAGTGGGATTTACTCTCTGTTTATGTATAAACCTGATGATGCTACCTAGCTGGGTCATGAAACGTCTTCAAGGAAACAACCAAACTTAGAGAGCACCAAGGACCCAACAATCCTCCTCCTCCTCCTTCTCCTCCTCCTCCTCCTCCTCTCTTCAAAACCTACTCCCTAGGCTGCTGGCTGGGGAATTCTGGGAGTTGAAGTCCACAGGTCTTAAAGTTGCCAAGGTCGGACCCCCCCCTGAATTAGCTCTTAGGAAGGATGTCTTGAGCAAAAGACGCTGCCAATCAGTGGCAAAGGTCACCCCATAAACTGGTTTCTTTCCCTTCTGTGTTTTTTTTTCTTCTTCTCCAAACTGAGGCTGGATAATCATCTGTATTAGGGATGGTGTAGTAACTTGTGCAGAGGGCTGGACTCGATGACCTCTTAGTTCCCTTCCGATTCTTATGATCCCTGAATGAAATACACCATGTAGCCGGCCAAGGCAAAGCCACAGCTTTCACCACAGGCGCTCCTCAATTTCATTTAGTGACCGTTCAAAATTGCCACAGGACCGAAATGGGGACTTGTGGCCAGTTCTCCCACTTAACGACCGTTGCAGCCATCCCCAGGATCACGTGATCAAAATTCAGACGCTTGGCAACTGACTCATATTTATGACGGTTTGCCATGTCCCTGGGTGACAGGATCCCCTTTTGCCACCTTCTGACAAGCAACTTCAATAAGGGAGCCCGATTCACTTAACAACTGTAGCAAGGAAGGTCGCAAAATGGGCCCAAACTCACAACCCCCGTTTCGCTTAGCAACAGAAATTTTGGACTCAATTCTGGTCTGTAAAACAAGGACTATCTGTATTAAATGCCTGGCCGGGCTTCCTTTTAAAACTAATCCAGAGTTGAAAATATGTTATGGGCTTTGCTAATTATTGGCCGTCATCCTGGAAATTCAGACCGTGCTCAGGAGCCCGAGATTAGAACATTAATTAATATTCAAGTTGCTTACATTCTTCCACATTTTGGGTTGGGAAAGAGTTTGTCTAATCAAGTCCTTCTTTTTATCTTTATTTTTTTTTTCTCCGAGGGAGATGGTTGGGTCGAAAAAATGTGGAAAAAAATGTAAAGAATTAAATCTTGCCAATATTTGAGGGGCTGCCCCAAAGAAGAGGCAGTCAAACTATTCTCCAAAGCCCCTGAAGGCAGGAGAAGAAGCAACGGATGGAAACTAATCAAGGAGAGAAGCAACCTGGAATTAAGGAGAAACTTCCTGACAGTGAGGACAATTAACCAGTGGAACAGCTTGCCACCAGAAGTTATGGGTGCTCTAACACTGGAGGTTTTTAAAAAAGGACTAGTGTTAGACAGTCACTTGTCTGAAATGTTATAGGGTCTCCTGCTTGAGCAAAGGGTTGGCCTAGAAGACCTCCAAGGTCCCTATGATTCTATTAGGAAGGGAGGGAGGGAGGAAGGAAGGAAGGAAGGAAGGAAGGAAGGAAGGAAAGAAGGAAGGAAGGAAGGAAGGAAGGAAGGAAGGAAGGAAGGAAGGAAGGGAGGGAGGGAGGGAGGGAGGGAGAGACTGGAGACCCACTTGTCTGGAATGGTATAGAGTTGCTTGCTTGAACGGGGGGGTTGGGCTAGAAGACCTCCAAGGTCCCTTCCATCCCTATGATTCTATTAGGAAGGGAGGAGGGAGGGAGGGAGGGAGGGAGGGAGGGAGGAAGGAAGGAAAGGAGGAAGGAAGAGACTGGACAGCCCCTTGTCTGGAATGGTAGATGATCTCCTGCTTGAGCAGGGGGTTGGGCTAGAAGACCTCCAAGGGCCCTTCCAAGCCTCTTATTCTCTTAAGTTGACTCCTATCCTGCCTTTGGTCCAATAGCTCCTCTGGTGTGTGGATAAAAGTCTCTCTTCCGATTTGGAGACTGGGGGAGGCGGGGATGGGGTCCCTTCCCCTTCTAATTTCCAAATTTGGGCTCCCATCTAAGTCCCAGCAGGTCTGATTCTCCTTAGCTTCCCTAATCCAGACGATCCAGGTGTCTAGCTGTGAATTACAGTGTAATTCTCTCTCCACTTCTGTATGGAGGTCAAAATATAAAGAGCCTTTTGGAATCAGATGCAATCGGGGATGTGGACAAGAATATCAACCTTGCTGTCAAGCAAAATCAAGCTTCTAATAGCGAGTGCCACACAAAGTGCACTAACCAAATAGGTGGTAAGACAACAGGGGAACTTAGGCACCACACAGGTTACGTAGAAAGTAAACACAGGGTCAGTCATAAAGGACTCGAATATACACCAATGCACAGAGTATGAACAGCAAACAGGGTGAACTAGAAATTCAGGTTAATGAGGGCAGATGTGATATTGTTGCCATTATGGAAACATGGCGGGATGAAACCCACAAATGGAACACACAGCTAGAGGGATTTAAATTATTTAAAAGAAACAGACCAAATAAAAGAGGAGGTGGAGTTGCTCTCTATATAAGAAATAACTACATCTCTACAGAAATAGAGCACAACAATGATGAAAACTGTCTTGAATGCATTTGGGTCAATATAAAAGGGGGGGGGAATGACATTGCCATAGGTGTATACTACAGGCCACCCAACCAAACAGAGGAAATAGATGAACTTTTTGCTAGTCAGCTAACTAAGGTATGTAGGAAGCACATCACAATAGTAACAGGGGACTTTAACTACCCTGACATCAACTGGGAGACAAACTCTGCACCAAGTGGAAGATCAAACAGATTCCTTGCAAACCTAGCAGACAACTTTGTCTACCAAAAAGTAGAGAAGGGAACTAGGGGATTAGCCATTTTGGATCTAATTCTCACTAACAGAGATGAAATAAGAGAAGGTGTTGAAGCCACAGGAACCTTGGGAGGAAGTGATCATGCAATATTGGAATTCAACATTATGGAAGCACAAGCAATAGAACACAGTCAAACTAGAGTCTTGGACTTTAAGAGAGCTAATTTCAATAAACTTAGAGAGGGCTTGGGAAAGATTCAATGGATGAGAATCCTCAAGGGGAAAACAACTCAAGAAGCTTGGGAAATTTTGAAAAGCGAGATAATAAAAGCCCAGTCTAGCACAATACCAACAAAGAGGAAAAATAACAGTTCTCAAAAGAAACTAGCATGGCTGCATAAAGAACTCTCTGGTAAATTGAAAGATAAAAAGGACAAGTATAGAAAGTGGAAAGAGGGGCACATAACTAAGTCAGAATATCAGCAAATAGCCCGAGCCTGCAAAGATGAAGTGAGGAAAGCTAAGGCTCAAAATGAACTAAGGCTTGCGACCAAAGTCAAAAATAACAAAAAAAGCTTCTTTCAACATGTAAAAAACAAGAAAAAAGTGAAGAAAATGATTGGTCCATTAGTGGGTGAAAGTGGCAAGAAGGTGACAAGCAACAGGGAGAAAGCAGAACTATTTAACTTGTTTTTTGCATCTACACAAAGGGAAAAAACAGACCAACCTATCAAAAATAGTGCCATAAAAACAGAATAGAAACACAAGTTAAGATAGGCAAGAAAACGGTAAGTGAGCACCTGTCCAGCCTAGACGAGTTCAAATCACCAGGACCAGATGGATTACACCCCAAGGTTAATAATAATAATAATAATAATAAAGTTGGAAGGGACCTTGGAGGTCATCGAGTCCAACCCCCTGCTCAGGCAGGAAACCCTATACCATTTCAGACAAATGGCTGTCCAGTCTCTTCTTAAAAACTTCCAGTGTTGGAGCATTCACCGCTTCTGGAGGCAAGTTGTTCCACTGGTTAATTGTTCTAACTGTCAGGAAGTTTCTCCTCAGTTCCAGGTTGCTTCTCTCCTTGACTAGTTTCCATCCATTACTTCTTGTCCTGCCCTCGGGCGCCTTGGAGAATAGCTTGACTCCCTCTTCTTTGTGGCAACCCCTGAGATATTGGAATACTGCTATCATGTCACCCCTAGTCCTTCTTTTCATTAAACTAGACATACCCAATTCCAGCAAACGTTCTTGATATGCTTTAGCCTCCAGTCCCCTAATCATCTTTGTTCCAAGTGTGGCCTTACCAAGGCATTGTAAAGTGGTATTAATACTTCACGTGATCTTGATTCTATCCCTCTGTTAATGCAGCCCAGCACTGTGTTGGCTTTTTTGGCAGCTGCAGCACACTGCTGGCTCATATTTAAATAAAAAAGAAAAAAAAAGCTGCTTTCAACATGTAAAAAACAAGAAAAAAGGAAATGATTGGTCCATTAGCGGGGGAAAGTGGCAAGAAGGTGACAAATTCAAATCACCAGGACCAGATGGATTACATCCCAAGGTTCTCAAGGAACTGGCAGATGTGATCTCAGAACCACTGAACTATATTTTTCAAAGATCCTGGAGCACTGGGGAACTACCGGAGGACTGGAAAAGAGCTGATGTAGTCCCCATCTTCCAAAAAGGGGAAAAATGGACCCAGGAAACTACAGACCTAAGAGCCTGACCTCAATACCTGGGAAGATTCTGGAAAAGATAATCAAACAATGAATCAGCGAACACCTAGAGGCAAACAAAGTCATTACTAAAAGCCAACATGGGTTTGTCAAAAACAGATCACGCCAGACAAATCTTATTGCATTCTTTGACCAAGTGACAAAATTAGTGGATCAGAGGAATGCTGTGGATATAATTTATTTGGACTTCAGTAAGGCATTTGATAAAGTAAATCCCAACCTACTACTCGATAAGATAGAAAAATGTGGGTTAGACAGCATCACCACCAGATGGATCCGTAGCTGGCTGACCGGCCGTACTCAGCGTGTGGTCTTCAATGGAACCGCATCTACATGGAGGGAAGTGTGTAGTGGGGTGCCCCAGGGCTCTGTTCTGGGCCCAGTGCTCTTCAACATCTTCATCAACGATTTGGACGGGGGGATATATGGGGAACTCATCAAATTTCCAGACGACACCAAGCTGGCAGGAATAGCCAACACTCCAGAAGACAGGCTTAAGATACAGGAGGACCTGGACAGACTTGAAGATTGGGCGCTATCTAACAAAATGAAATTCAATGGTGAAAAAAGTAAAGTTCTACATTTAGGCAAGAAAAACCAAATGCACAGGTACAATAATAGGTGGTACCTTGCTCAACAGTAGTAACTGTGAGAGGGATCTCGGAGTCCTAGTAAATATGAGCTTAAATATGAGCCAGCCGTGTGCTGCAGCTGCCAAGAAAGCCAACACAGTGCTGGGCTGCATTAACAGAGGGAGAGAATCAAGATCACGTGAAGTATTAATACCACTTTACAAGGCCTTGGTAAGGCCACACTTGGAATACTGCATCCAGTTTTGGTCACCACGATGTAAAAAAGATGTTAAGACTCTAGAAAGAGTGCAGAGAAGAGCAACAAAGATGATTAGGGGACTGGAGGCTAAAGCATATCAGGAACAGCTGCTGGAATTGGATATGTCTAGTTTAATGAAGAGAAGGACGAGGGGGGACATGATAGCAATCTTCCAGTATCTCAGGGGCTGCCCCAAAGAAGAGGGAGTCAAGCTATTCTCCAAAGCGCCTGAAGGCAGGACAAGAAGCAACGGATGGAAACTAACCAAGGAGAGAAGCAACCTAGAACTAAGGAGGAATTTCCTGACACTTAGAACAATTAACCAGTGGAACTACTTGCCTCCAGAAGCTGTGAATGCTCCAACACTGGAAGTTTTTAAGAAGAGACTAGACAGCCATTTGTCCGAAATGGTATAGGGTTTCCTGCCTGAGCAGGGGGTTGGACTAGATGACCTCCAAGGTCCCTTCCAACTTTATTATTATTGTTATTGTTATTATTGTTGTTGTTGTTGTTATTATTGTTGTTGTTGTTATTATTGTTGTTGTTGTTATTATTATTATTATTATTATTATTATTATTATTATTATTATTATTATTATTATTATTATTATTATTATTATTATTATTATTATCTGTATATTTCTTTAACTGAGTATCTGCCAGTTGTTGGGCCTGCCAACATTGGTCCCCGCAGTTTTCTTAGCAAGGTATTTAATTTATCCCTTCCTTCCTCCCTCCCTCCCTTCCTCCCTCCCTCCCTCCCTCCCTCCCTCCCTCCCTCCTTCCTTCCCCTCTCATCTTTTTTCCTTCCTTCTTCTTTCTCTCATTTCTCTCTTTTTTCTCCGTCTTCCTTCCCTTCGTTCCTTCTGTCCCTTCCCCTCTTCTTCCTTCCTTCCCCTCTCATCTTCTTTCTCTCATTTCTCTCTTTCTCCTTCATTCATTCCGTCCCCTCTTCTTTCTTCTTTCTTTCTTTCTTTCTTTCTTTCTTTCTTTCTTTCTTTCTTTCTTTCTTTCTTTCTCTCTTTCTTTCTTTCTTTCTTTCTTTCTTTCTTTCTTTCTTTCTCTTTCTTTCTTTCTCTTTCTTTCTTTCTCTCTCTCTTTCTTTCTTTCTTTCTTTCTTTCTTTCTTTCTCTTCTTGTTCCTAACACTGCTGTGAAAGAGGAATCATCCAAAAGTTGCCAGCCAACTTTGTGCCCAGTAGGGCTATAGTTCAGCTGTTCTTAGTCTAGCGCTGTGTTTCTGAACCGTGGCAGCTTTGAGATGTGTGTACTTCAACTCCCAGAATTCCTCAGCAACCATGAAAACCGGCTGGGTGACTTTAAGCCAATCACCACGAGATGGTGATTTCTAGTACCGCCTTAGGCACAAAAGCCAGCTGAGTGGCTTTGGGCCAATCACCAGGAGGCTGTGAGTTCTAGTCCCGCCCTAGGCACAAAACCCGGCTGGGTACCTTTGGACCAATCACCAGGAGGCTGTGGGTTCTAGTCCCGCCCAGGAATGAAAATTTGCTGGCTGACTTTGGGCCAGTCCCTCTCTCTCTCTCTCTCTCTCTCTCTCCAGCCCACCTTACAGGGTTGTTGTGGGGAAAATAGGAAGAGGAAGCAGTATTATGTATGTTCACTGCCTTGA
>JALGBA010002883.1:0-89897 GCA_023970755.1 Azemiops feae | reverse complement strand
CGGGCAGGTCCTCGACTTACGACGGCCGCGGCTCCTCAAATTTGGGTGGCCGAGTGCGATATTTATGAAGTCCGTTTCGTTCCGCCGTCGTGAAGCGTTCAGTTTGATTCCCGCACGGAATCGAAGCTCCGTTCGAGGAGAATCAAAACAGGCGTGTCCTCGACATACGGGGTCCCCGATATTTGGGTTGCTAAGCGGGACATTTAAGTCAATTTTGCCCATTTCATGGGATCAAAATTCAGACGCTCGGCAACTGACTCGTATTTATGATGGTCGCAGCGTCCCGGGCTCACATGGATCAAACTTCAGACACTTGGTATAACTGACTCCTATTTATGACGGTCACAGCGCCCCGGGGTCACAGGATTAAAATTCTGACGCTTGGCAATCGACTCGTATTTATGACAATCGCAGCGTTCCAGGGTCACAGGATCAAAATTCAGACACTGGTATAACTGACTTGTATTTATGACGGTTGCAGTCCCAGGGTCAGGGGATCAAAATTCAGACGCTCGGCAACCGACTCGTATTTATGACGGTTACAGCGTCCCGGGGTCACATGATCAAAATTCAGACGCTTGGCAACCGACTCGTATTTATGACGGTCGCAGCATCCCAGGGTCACGTGATCAAAATTCAGACATTTGGTATAACTGACTCCTATTTATGACGGTTGCAGCGTCCCGGGATCAAAATTCAGACACTCGGCAAGCAACTCGTATTTATGACGGTCAAATGGGGCAGAGCTCACCTCGCAAACGTTTCGCTTAGTGACCTACATTTTGGGCGTCAATCATGGTGATAAGTTTCGATTTCTCTCGAACAATGCTTCAGTCAGTGCGGGAATTAACACTTAACAACGTTTGGCTAGACAGGTCGTAAAAGCGGGGCAAACAGTGACTTCACCAATGTCCCGCTTAGTGACACAAATTTGGGGGCAGACTTGCGGTCGTTCAGCCGAGGACTAATTTGACTTCGCTTAGGTTGATCCCTGCAGTGACACGTTGACGCTGCTGGATATACGTAATTGAAATTTTCTCTATTAAAAGCATTTTAATTTTCTCTATTAACAGACTTGCGGAGCGGGGGGTTCACACAATTAATTAATTGTCATGAATTAATTTATTTCCTCCCCCCCAAATAAAAAGCTGGTTTCGCTGCCCAGCCCAGAGTCTTAGTAAGTGAAAAATAGACAGGCGCTAAGTGATTTTCTTGAACCCGTGGATCATTTGATCTCCAGAACACAGCCTGGTCTACAATCAGTTTGGTGGTTAAGGCAATAGGTTAGAAACCGGGTGACAGGAGTTCTAATCCCACCTTAGGCATGGAAGACCGCTGGGTGGCTTTCGGCCAATCACCAGGAGACAGGGAGTTCTAGTCCCTCCTTAGGCATTAAAACCAGCAGGGTGACTTTGAGCCAATCACCAGGAGACGGTGAGTTCTAGTCCCGCCTTAGGCACGAAAGCCATATGGGTGACTTTGGCCCAATCACCAGGAGACGGTGAGTTCTAATCCTGCCTTAGGCATGAAAGCCTTATGGGTAACTTTGGGCCAATCACCAGGAGACAGTGAGTTCTAGTCCCGCCTTAGGCATGAAAGCCATATGGGTGACTTTGGCCCAATCACCAGGAGACGGTGAGTTCTAGTCCCGCCTTAGGCATGAAAGCTGATTGGGTGACTTTGGCCCAATCACCAGGAGACGGTGAGTTCTAGTCCCGCCTTAGGCATGAAAGCCGACTGGGTGACTTTCGGCCAATCACCAGGAGACGGTGAATTCTAGTCCCGCCTTAGGCATGAAAGCCGACTGGGTGACTTTGGGCCAATCACCAGGAGACAGTGAGTTCTAGTCCCACCTTAGACACAAAAGCCAGCTCATTCACTTTCAGCCAATCACCAGGAGACGGTGAGTTCTAGTCCCATCTTAGCTATGAAAGCTGGCTGTGTGACTTTCGGCCAATCACCAGGAGACAGTGAGTTCTAGTCCCGCCTTAGGCATGAAAGCTGATTGGGTGACTTTGGCCCAATCACCAGGAAAGGGTGAGTTCTAGTCCCGTCTTAGACACAAAAGCCAGCTCGTTGACTTTCAGCCAATTACCAGGAGACGGTGAGTTCTAGTCCCATCTTAGCCATGAAAGCCGGCTGCGTGACTTTCGGCCAATCACTAGGAAACGGTTAAGCACAAATTGCTGGGCTACCAAGCGAGATAATTTGCTAGGCCGCTGACCAACCCAAAACAGAGGGGAAGTAGGAAAGGACAAGCAACTTGCCGCCATGCATTTGTCCCACCAAGAAACACCCATCTACCCCTACAAATTAGCCCAGGGGAGACCTGGGATCCTCAGACTTGTAACAGCGGTTAAGAAGTGACCGAGACGGATCTTACGGGGCGGCCACCAAAGGAGAGGAACCTCGCCGGGCGTGGATCAAGAAGGAACCGTCTGAAGAATCGAGTCATACCATCTTCCGCCGACGTTTGAGGAAATCAGAGGGCGGTTTTGACGGGGGAGGGGGAAGACGGGGAAGAAGAGCGGGTTGGGGGGCAACGAAGAGATCGAAAAGCCGGCCGTGCGGGGGGCGATCACCAGCCCTTACCTCGCTCTCCATGGTTGTCCTTAGGAAGTGGAACTACCTGGAAACGACGGCTCACCGAGAGTCCCCAGGCTCACCTCGACAGCAATATAAGACTCGTGCATTAGCAGAAAGCGAGGTCGCCCGAGCGTCAACCCTCGCTCGTAAGCGAGCGAGAGCCGGAAGCAGACAAACCACAGTTTCCTTCTGAAGGAGGAGGTGGTAAGCGCGAGAACCAGCTGTTGACAAGAAGAGAACCCCCCCCCCCCAGGGGAAACTCCCAAGAGAGAAAGCTGGAGAGGAGAGACCGGCTCACCTTTTTTTGGGGGGGGGGGGTCGGCGCGTTCAAAACTTGGCCAAAGCCCGAAGGACAGGAACAAACATCTCGGCGAGCCCCCCATGGATTGAAACGCGACCGAACGAGGATCCCCCAAGCATTCAAAACGGTTTCAGAAGGAAGGTGTTTGCTTGAGAGGTTACACAACCCTGGTCGGCACGCCCGACGTTTCGACAAAACTCCATCCAACATAACAACGCGGTGAGAGTAAAAAAAATAAAATAAATGGCGAAACTCGGGCAATTGAACTAATTGTGTAGACTTCGGCCAAGTCCAACCGGGAAGGACAATTAATCAGAGGTCTCTCTCTGTGTGTGTGTCTGTGGGGAAAGGCTCACAAATTCAGGCAGTCCTAATTTACGACCGCAACTGAGTGCCAATATTTCGGTCGCTAAGCGAACAGCGTTGAGAAGTGAACTTCGCCCCATCGTCCAACTTTTCTTAACGACGTCGTCACGGGTGGGAAACGGTCCCTTTTTTCAGCGCCGTTGTCGCTTTCAACGGTCACTAAGCGAACCGTCGTAACTGGAGGACTACCCCCAAAACATTTGGTGGAGTAGCTGTAGCTGAACTCGCTGAACAATTGTCTCCCTTGTCACACAACAGAAATTTGGGGGGATCCGAGTTAGTCGTCAGTCACAAATTCTCAGGCAGGCCAGCAGATTTTTGTAGAAAAATCCCTTCTGCGCCCTTCGGCGTGTTCGCAGCTACGTCTCGACTTACGATGATTTAGTGACAGTTTGAAGTTATGACGGCACGGAAGAAAAGTCACTTAGGACAGCTTTTCACACTTAACGACCGTCGCAGCATCGGATGCTTGGTAACCGGTTCTTTATGACGGTGGCAGCATCCCGTGTGTGTGTTGTGTTTGTGTGTCATGTGATCCCCTTTTGCGTCCTTCCGACGAGCAAAGTCAATGGGGGGGGAGGCAAATTCACTTAACGACCATGTGACTGATTTAACAACTGCAGCGATTGGCTTCACCACGGCGGCAAGCAAGGTTGCAAAATGGGCCCAAACTCCCTTAGCGAGAGAAATTTGGGGCTCAGTTTTGGTCATTAAGTTGAGGATTACCTGTATTTTGGAGTCAGACTTGAAAAGTGAGAATAGAATAGAATAGGATAGGATGTATAATATAATAATATAATATAATAATATAATATAATATAATATAATATAATATAATATAATATAATATAATATAATATAATATAATATAATATAATATAATATAATATAATAAATATAATATAATATAATAAATATAATATAATATAATATAACATAACATAATATAATATAATATTATAATATAATAATATAATGGAATGGAATAGAATCAGAGTAGAGTAGAGTAGAAGAGAAGAGAGAAGAGAAAGGAGAATAGAATAGAATAAATGGAATAGAACAGAAATAGAATAAAGGAGAATAGAATAGAATAGAATAGAATAGAATAGAATGGAATGGAATAAAAGTAGAGTAGAGTAGAGTAGTAGAGTAAAAATAGAATAGAATAGGATAGAATAGGATAGGATATAGAATAGAATATAGAATAGAGTAGAATAGAGAGAATAAATAGAATAGAGAATAGAATAGAGGATAGAATGGAATAGAATTAGAGTAGAGTAGAGTAGAGTAAAAATAGAATAGAATAGGATAGAATAGGATATAGAATAGAATATAGAATAGAATATTAGAGAATAGAGTAGAATAGAGAATAGAGTAGAATAGAGAATAGAATAGAATAAATAGAATAGAGCATAGAATGAAATAGAATAGAAGATAGAAAATAGAATAGAACATAGAATACAGAATATATAGAATAGAATAGAAAATAGAATAGAGAATGGACTTTGAATAGAGAATAGAATAGTATAGAATATAGAATAAAATAGAATAGAGAATAGAATAGAGAATAGATTAGAATAGAACACAGAACACAGAACATAGAACCGAACAGAACAGAACCGATGGAATGGAATAGAAAACAGAACAGAATATAGACCAGGTTAGACTAACACAGTTGGAAGGGACCTGGGAGATCTTCTAGCCCAACCCCCCCGCTCGGGCAGGAAAGCCTCCACCATTTCGGACAAGTGTTTTGAGAAAAAGAGGGTAAGAGGAGAGGTCAACTTATGGGCTGTCACTCAATCACACGTTTGTTTGTTTGTTTAAAAAAAAGTGACATTTTCAACAACAAAAAAAGGGGGGGCTGTCCTCTGACGGACAGGCAGACAGAAAAGCCCCTTCAGTCCACGACTTCAGCTGCTCCAGGCCGTAGTAAGCTTACACCCATTTGGAGATCTCTCTCTGAAGGACATTCCTCCTCCGCCTCCTGACCAGAGGACAAGCCAGCCAGGAGGACCTTCTCAAGGAGAAGCAGCTCCGGAAAGCTGGGAAGGGCAACCTTGAACCGAGTTCAAACCTTGCACGGAGCGAGGTCGCCTGGGGCATAGAGGGGAATGCCTGCAGCTCCAGGAGGAGGAGGAGGAGGAGGGAGAGGAGGAGGAGGGATCAAAATTCAGACGCTCGGTGACCGACTCGTATTTACGACGGTTGCAGCGTCCCAGGGGTCACGTGGATCCAAATTCAGACGCTCGGCAACCGATTCGTATTTACGACAGTCGCAGCGTCCCGTGGATCCAAATTCAGACGCTCGGCGACTGACTCTTATGTACGACGGTCTCAGCGTCCCGGGGGTCACATGGATCCAAATTCAGACGCTCGGCGACCGACTCGTATGTACGACGGTCGCAGCGTCCCGGGGGTCACGCGATCCCCTTTTTCTACTTTCTGACCCGCAACGTCAACGGGGGTTTGAACAAGCGGCTTATTCACTTATCAAGTACAGCGATTCGCTTAAGGACGGTGGGGGGAAAAGGCCGTAAAACGGGGGCAAGAAAGGGCTCACCGAACAGCAGAAAGTTGGGGCTGCCTTGTGGTCGTAAAGCGAGGACTATCTGCAATCGGAAAGGAAGTGACTTCAAGCGTGGAAAAATACCGGCTAGGATTGCTTTGTTATCCGGAAGGTCGTTCTCCACGCCCAAATATCACCCACAAAAACACCACACACACACACACACACACACACGCACACACGCACACACACAGCCGAAGGACAATTGCAATTCCACCCGGCAAAGCAGTAAAAAAAAAATTTAATTGCAAATAATTAATTAGAGCGCTGCTCTTGGGAAGCGCCCCGGATTCATTCCGGATCGGGAAAAATCGAAATAAAAGCTATATTGGGAGACGTTTGTGTCATCTGCAAAAATTTTGGTCTGGAGTTTGCATTGACTGGAACATTTTGTGTGTGTGTGTGTGTGTGTGTGTGTGTGTGTGTGAATTTTGTGCAATTGCAGAGATAGATGCTTCAAACATTTGCAGGATTTGTCTTTGCAAATGTCATTCGGAGGAAAAATCCCAGCTTTGCGTTAATTAAATTCCTGGGAAATGCATTTCTCAAGCAAATAAGTGTGTTTATTTGTGGTGCCTTTAACCACAAAAAAAAAGTCGACAGGAAGCCTGACTTGCTGCAAAGGGTTGTCGGTTAATACCACACCCTAAAACACACACACACACAAATCTGTTTTCTATTTTTGAAGCGGAATTGAAAAAGACGACGCTACGAGGTTTTTAGGTCTTGTAGGGTTGATTTGGTGCAAAATATCTCATTTAATACGTCCGAGAAACCAGGAGACGGAGAATTCTAGTACCGCCTCGGGTATCAAAGCTGGCTGGGTGACTTTGGGCCAATCACCAGGAGACGGTGAGTTCTAGTCCCGCCATAGGCATGAAAGCCGGCTGGGAGACTTTGGGCCAATCACCAGGAGACGGTGAGTTCTAGTCCCGCCATAGGCATGAAAGCCGGCTGGGAGACTTTGGGCCAATCACCAGGAGACGGTGAGTTCTAGTCCCGCCTTAGGCATGAAAGACAGCTGGGGAACCTTGGCCCCATCTCTCTCTCTCTCTTACTCAGCCCAACCCACCTCACAGGGTTGTCGTTGCGGCAAAAATAAGAAGAGGAAGGCGTGTGGGATATGTTCATCACGTTGTGTTGTGTGTAAAAACAACACAACTAAAGATAGTCTCTACTTTCCAACGATAAGCGACGCTTCCCGAAAGCCGAACAAAACCTTGGAAATCTCTAAAACAGACCAACTTTCCATAACGTCCAATCGATCCTGTTAGCAACCTATCCGTGGAGTAAACCTTTAGTAAGGTAGTCCACCATCATTGAGGACCATAGGCTCCGCAGTCCATCACCTATTGGAATGATGGGCTCTGTAGTCCACCGCATTGAGGATCATAGACTCCACAGTCCAACACCTATTGGAAGGACGGGTTTTGTAGTCCAGCCCCATTGAGGATCATAGGCTCCGCAGACCATCACCTACTGGAATGATGGGTTTTGTAGTCCACCCCCATTGAGGACCACAGGCTCTGCAGTCCATCACCTATTGGAATGACGGGCTCTGTAGTCCACTGCCATTGAGGATCATAGGCTCCGTAGACCATCACCTACTGGAATGATAGACTCCGTAGTCCAAAGCTATGGAGGACCTTAGGCTCCGCAGTCCAATCCCTATTGAAATGATGGGCTCTGTAGTCCACCCCATTGAGGACCATAGGCTCCACAGTCCAACCCCTCTTGGAATGATGGGCTCTGTAGTCCACTCCATTGAGGATCATAGGCTCTGCAGAGCATCACCTACTGGAATGATGAGCCCTGTAGTCCACCCGTTGAGGAAAATAGGTTCTGCAGTCCATCACCTATTGGAATGATGGGCTCTGTAGTCCGCCCATTGTGGATCATAGGTTCTGCAGACCATCACCTATTGGAATGACAGACTGTAGTCCACCCAATTGAGGACCATAGGCTCCGCAGTCCATCAGCTATTGGAATGATGGACTCTCTAGTCCACCCCCATTGAGGACCATAGGCTCCGCAGTCCGTCACTTATTGGAATGACGGGCTCTGTAGTCCAAAGCTATCGAGGACCCATAGGCTGCGCAGCCCATAATTATTGAAATAATGGGCTCTGTAGTCCAGCCTCATTGAGGACCATAGGCTCTGCAGTCCATCACCTATTGGAATGACGGACTCTGTAGTCCAAAGCCATTGAGGACCGTAGGCTCTGCAGCCCATCCCCTATTAGAATGATGGGCTCTTGTAGTCCAAAGCCATTGAGGATCATACACTCCTCAGTCCAACCCCTATTGGAATGATGGGCTCTGTAGTCCACCCCATTGAGGATCATAGGTTCCGCAGACCATCACCAATTGGAATGATGGGCTCCGTAGTCCAGCCCCATTGGGGACCCTAAGCTCCGCAGTCCGTCCTCTCCTGGAAGGATGGGATCTGTAGTCCAAAGCCTCTGCCTTCAGGAGGTCCTCCTCCCAGGGACACCCCGCCCCCATATCAACCAAACCCCTCCCCCTCGGCCCAGAAGCCACGCCCACTCACCTTTTTGCCCCTCTTGCCTTCCTCCTCCATGGCTCAGGCGGGGCCCGGAGGCATCTTACCCCCCCCCCCGGGTCGCCTCGCCCTTCACTGCGCCGCCATGGCCGCCTTCGGGGAGCCCCAGCAGCTTTCAACCCGAGCCCGGGAAGGAACGGCAGCCGCCGCCGCCGCCGCCTCCGCCCCGGCAACAACTTTTCAATCCTGCCGCCATCTTGGGCGTCGGCGGCGCTCCCGGCGTGCCCCGCGCGCCTTCCCCTCCCTCCTTCCCGCCCTGGCCGACGTTCGGGCTCCGGAGGACTGACGTCAGTCCTCCAGAGGAGACGAGACGACGACGACGAGCCGGCTTTTTGTTAGAGCCCAAGGCGCATGCGCAAACGGAAAAAGTTCCAAACGCATGAAGATAGAGTTATAAACAGAATAGAGGAGTGTATTCATCCGAAGATTCCGGGGGTGATATTAATGTCTCTCCGAAGACATAGATCTATGATATATTAGAAAGGTTCCGGCGGGATAGTATAAATATAGATAAAGGAGAATATAAATATTCATCCGAAGATATAGATCTATAACATTATAGAAAGGTTCCGGCAATGAATAGGTAGGTAGGTAGGTAGGTAGGTAGATAGATAGATAGATAGATAGATAGATAGATAGATAGATAGATAGATAGATAGATAGATAGATAGATAGATAGATAGATAGATAGATAGATAGATAGATAGATATTCATTCCAACACATAGATCTATGAAATTCTATTAGGTTCCGGCCTAGTACTCATCCGAAGACATAGATCTATGAAATTCTATTAGGTTCCGGGGTAGTACTCATCAGAAGAGATAGATCTATGAAATAATAGAAAACTTCCTTTGGTGGTACTAATATTAATAAAGGAAAATAATATAAATATTCATCGGAAGTCTTAGATCGATGAAATAATAGAAAGGTTTCGGGGGAGTATATTCACCGATTCCATAGATCTATGAAGTTGTAGAAAGGTTACGGGCTCATATTAATATTCATTCGAAGACATAGATCGATGAATGATAGAAAGGTTCCGGGGAATATAAATATTCATTCGAACACATAGATCTATGATATCTTAGAAAGGTTCCTTCTTCTTCTTCTTCTTCTTGTGCCATATCCGTTATCGGACGTTGGCGATCATGTTGGCGATCCTGTTTTTATCAGCAGCCGCACGAAAAAGTGCTGCTGAGTTTTGTCCAAACCAGTCCCTTAGATTTTGAAGCCATGATGTTCTTCTTCTGCCTGGACCTCGTTTGCCTTCAATTTTTCCCTGGAGGATTAAATGGAGTATGCCGTATTTTTCTGGGTGTCGCATCACATGTCCGAAATATTCTAACTTTCGTTTTTTAATTGTTTTGATGATTTCCCTTGGCTTTCCCAGGCGGCTTAAAACCTCCTCATTTCTGATCTTGTCCACCCAGCTTATACGTAACAGCCGCCTGTAAATCCACATTTCAAATCCAACAGAAAGGTTCCGGGCTAGTATAAATATAGATACCGTAAAGGAGAATAGTACAAATATTTATCCGAAGACACGGATCTATGAAATAGTAGAAAGGTTCCGGTATAGAATAAATATTCATTCGAAGAAATAGATCTATGAATTTGTAGAAACGTTCCGGGATAATATCAATACCCATTCGAAGACATAGACCTATGAATGATAGAAAAGTTTCAGTGGCATAAGATAAGATAACCTTTATTGTCCTTTTTTTTTACTGTGGGCACAACAGCACATATCAAAAAATGAAATTTAGTTGGCCGCTCTCAAAGTGAAACACATACATGACACACACCTAAACATACTGTATACAACATATGTATAGACTCACACCCCTACATATACTTAACAAATAAATATTAAATACTGTCCATTTTGAATATATAACAGAAGGAGGAGGCTTGAGAGTTCACAAGGTTAATGCTGTATGGAACGAAACTATGGCTGAATCTGGATGTTCTGCTATGGATACCACGAAGCCCCCTCCTCCAAGAAGGTAGCAAGGAAAACAGGTCATGAAGAGGATGTGTACTGTCCCAGATAATCTTGCGGACCCTGCTCAAGCAGCGCTTCTGTGCTATGTCCTGGATGGGAGGGAAGGAACTGCCAATGATCTTTTCTGCCGTCCTCACCACTCTCTGCACCGCCTTCCTGTCTGAAGCAGTGATGCCTCCAGACCAGACTGTGATGCTGTATGACAGGATGCTCTCGATCGTCCCCCTGTAGAAAGTGGTCAGGACAGAGGAAGGAAGACGTGCTTTTCTCATGTGGCGGAGAAAATGCAGGCGCTGCTGTGCCCGCTTCACCAGTTTCTTGCTGTTGAGCGACCAAGCCAGCCTATTCGTTAGCTGCACACCCAGGAATTTGATGCTGGTAACCATCTCCGCAGGTGAATCATTAATGCACAGAGAAGTGTGGCTGTGCCTGCCTTTTCTGAAATCGACAATGATCTCTTTGGTTTTTCCCGGTATTTCAAACTAGGCTGTTTTCCTTACACCAGTTCACCAAACCCTCAACCTCCTTGCGGTAAGCTTCCACCTTGTCATCCTGAATAAGGCCCACTACTGTTGTATCATCTGCGAACTTCACAATATGGTTGGTGGCAAACCTAGCCCAACAGTCACGGGTCAACAGGGTGAACAAGAATAAACATGTATAAAAACTATAGTAGTTCGTTCCTTAGAGGACGTCAAAACTCCTTAGAGTTCTAGTAAATTGTGTTTTATTATGGGATGTGACCGCAATAAAATGTATTATTGGTATATTTTATCATCTGCTCTTTATTACTCGTCTGTGCATCTCTCCATCTAGCAAAAGAGCATTTTACTAAGTGCAACCTCGGACCAGAAGTAGTAAGTTCGTACTCCCAGAATTCCTCAGCCAGGACGCTTTAAGACAGGGGTCTTCAAACTGGGCCCTTTTATGACTTGTGGACTTCAACTCCCAGAATTCCTCAGCCGGGATGCTTTAAGACAGGGGTCTTCAAACTGGGCCCTTTTATGACTTGTGGACCTCAACTCCCAGAATTCCTCAGCCAAGACGCTTTAAGACAGGGGTCTTCAAACTGGGCCCTTTTGTGACTTGGGGACTTCAATTCCCAGAATTCCTCAGCCAGAATGCTTTAAGACAGGGGTCTTCAAACTGGGCCCTTTTATGGCTTGTGGACTTCAACTCCCAGAATTCCTCAGCCGGAATGCTTTAAGACAGGGGTCTTCAAACTGGGCCCTTTTGTGACTTGGGGACTTCAATTCCCAGAATTCCTCAGCCGGAATGCTTTAAGACAGGGCTCTTCAAACTGGGCCCTTTTGTGACTTGGGCACTTCAACTCCCAGAATTCCTCAGTCAGGCACGCTGGCTGAGGAATTCTGGGAGTTGGAGTTCACGAGTCATAAAAGGGCCCAGTTTTCCTGATTTTGAAATGGAAAATATCCCCCTTGACACGTAGTCCTTGAATTACGTCCGTTCCGTTTAGGGCAGGGGGTCTTCAAACTTGGCCCTTGTATGACTGGTGGAGTTCAACTCTCAGAATTCCTCAGCCAGGATGCCTGGCTGAGGAATTTTGGGAATTAAGAGTCCACAAGACATAAAAGGGCCAAGTTTGAAGAACCCTGAACTAGAACCTTATTGAGGACGGGTGGGTCACACCGGAAGTAGTGGGTCTATACCAGGGGTAGGCAACCTTGAGTCTTTTATGACTCGTGAACTTCAACTCCCAGAATTCCTGACCCCGCATGGCTTGCTCAGGAATACTGGGAGTTGAAGTCCACGAGTCTGGTCTATACTCTCTCTCTTGGTCCCACCCCCTCACTTTTTGATTGGTTGGTTGCCTGGTTCATTCCGACATCGAGCGCTACCCTGAGATCAAATAGAACCACATTGAGCGCGTGGACGTCACCCAGGAAGTACTGGGTCCACACTTCCTTCTCGGTCCCGCCTCCTCGAGTCCTGATTGGTTGGGTGCCGGGCTCATGCCTACGACGTCGGGCGCCTGAGAGCGGTAGAAAAAAAAATATCGGAAGGCCATTGAACGCGGCAGGTCACATGAGCAGAAGGGGGTGGAGCGATAGAAGGGCGCCGAGGGAGACACGGCGAGAGGAGCTGCCGGGCGGCCTTGCAACGTGGATCCGCCTCCATCCGCAGCGGAGCAGCGCTGGAAGCCGGCCCAAGTGGGTGAGTCTCCGGTGGGGCCGCGCGAGAGACTCTTCGCCCCGGAAAAATGGCGCCTTTCGACCTCGGATCCGAGGCCGCTTGGCCCGGGCTTAGGCCGCCGGACTACAACCCCCAGCAGGCCACGCGCCGCCATTGCCAATGGTCCACCCGGATTTTGCAAACTCGTGTTGATTTGATTTCACGGTTTGAGCTGCTTGTCTGGAGCCCAGGCAGATGGCCACGTGGCCGGGGGTGGGGGGAAAAGAGCGAGAGCGAGCAGAGAACATACTGAGGACTAGTGACTTGATCGTCTCTGTAAAAAAAAAAAAAGAAGGCTTAGAAGCCACTCTTTGCTTCGCTCTTTGGCTGCAGCAGGAAAGAGCGTCTGTGCAGTGTTGTGTTTTTTGGGTGAGAGTGTGTTGTTACCTAGGTGGATAATAATAATAATAATAATAATAATAATAATAAGCTGGAAGGGACCTTGGAGGTCATCTAGTCCAACCCCCTGCTCAGGCAGGAAACTATACCATTTCAGATAAAGTGCAGATCTGTATGCACGTGTGTGTCTGTGTGTATATTATATTATATATAAAAATATACATATATTTATATGTACATTATATATACATATATAATAACGCTGGAAGAGACCTGGGAGGTCATCTAGTCCAACCCCTTGATCAGGCAGGAAACCCTATACCATTTCAGATAAAGTGTGCAGATCTGTATGCAGACACGCGTGTGCGTATGGTATATGTGTAAATTATATATATGTATATGTGTGTATATATATATATATGTATATGTGTGTGTATATATATACGTGTGTGTGTATATATATACACATACACGTATATAAATATATATTTTATATTATATATAAAATATACATATATTTATATGTACATTATATATACATATATAATAACGCTGGAACAGAACTGGGAGGTCATCTAGTCCAACCCCCTGCTCAGGCAGGAAACCCCTATACCATTTCAGATAAAGTGTGCAGATCTGTATGCAGACACGCCTGTGTGGTGTGTCTGTGTATGGTATATGTGTGTGTGTATGGTATATGTGTAAAGCGTCTCTTCGAGTAGGATTCGCACCCGTGTCAGACAACAACGCAAACCTTCCAGCGTGGCTGGGTCTGGTCGGTGACCCTGATCATTCCTGTTGTGTTTGCGAAAGCAACCCGGGACGGTTTGAGGCCTCCCCCCGCTCTGTTTTTTCCGGGGAGAGGTTATAGAAATCCCGGACAAGGTTATATATTTTTTAAAAAAGGACACTAGTCCTCAACTTACGATGGTAATTGAGCCCAAAATTCCTGCTACTAAACGAGACGGTCGAGTTTTGCCCATTTTGCAACCTTTCTTGCCACGGTCGTTAAGCGAATCAATTCTGCCCCATTCATCTTTCTTGCTACCGTTACTAAGTGAATCAACCGTCGTATTAGTAACACAGTTGTTAAGTGAATCTGCCTTTCCCCGTTGACTTGTTAGAAGGCCCCAAAAGAAGGAATCGCTGTGGGAGTAATGTCCCTGTAGCCCACGTGTAGGCTGCCATGCAGCTGAACCACATGGACGGAAAAAGGACAAAGGAGAACTTTGAGCAATAATCCCATTGAAAACTCCTCCCAGTCACAAACGGCTTAGAAACTGTGCTCAATCTCACGTACTCATATGTTAATAGGTAATCCCTCCTGCTTGCTTTCTGTACACACCCACATTTTGCTGAGCTAATAAAAGAGATTCCCTGACTTTATTCTGGGTCTCTCATCCCGAGGAAAAACTCTGCGTGGTGTTATTTCTTCATTGTTTCGGCTAAATTTCACGAGAGGCCCTCTGGACGCGGAAAAACCGCAAATCGCGTCATCCCGGAACCACTTGTGACCGTTGTAAATACGAGTCGAATTTTGGGGACGCAAGTGTGCAAAACGGCCGTAAGTCGCTTTTTCGGTGACATTGTGACTTCACGCGGTTGCTAAACGAAGCGTCGTGTAAGTTGAGGATGACTCTAATTCAGTCCGGAATTATTTCTCCCTTCTAACCGAGATTTCTCTCCTGCCTAGGAAGAATCTGCCATCTCTCCTCACCATGGTGCTAGTCCACTTGAAGGAAGAGGTGCCTTCAGGATGCTTGGGACACCGGTTACCATCCTCCCTGGCTGTTCTGCTCCTTTGTCAGGTAAAGGCCTGGGGGAGTTCGGGGGGGGGGGGCAATCAGCCCTGAATTTTGCTCAGCATCTTGAAGTGAGTCCTTGACTTACGACCGGAAGTGAGCCTGGCGCTAACGGTCATAACTTGAGACGTCGTGCCACCCAATCTGATTATTCCGTCACTCTTTGAGACGGTTTGTTAAATTGGTCACTTTCCTCCCCCCCCCCCCGATAGGCAGTTGGTTTGCCATAAACTACATTTAAATTCAGCCTTAAAAATGGAGGAAATATAGGTAAATATGCGGATATATGTGGTCCTCGTTTTACGACGATTCGTTTAGTGACCGTCGGCAGTTAACGGCACTGAAAAACAGGGAAAGGGTCCCTAACCCAGTCGTTTTAAGTGGAGGACCATCTATCTGCACATGATCGTGTGTGTGTGTGTGTTGTCGTGCCCACATTACCACTCGCTCGGCACCCTCATAACGTCGGTCGCTAAACGAGGACACGATGGATCTAGGAGGAGAGAAAAAGGAGGAAAAGAAAGGAATCCATCTAGATCTCAAATCTTATCTGTCTTTTGTCTCCTAGGTTTTTACAGCGGCCTCTTTTCGCACAACCCCGGAAGCCGGTTGTGAGTTTGTTCAGTTTGTGTCTCGCAATCCCGGATGAAGACGAAATGGTTCGTCAGACAAGCCGGCTTTGACGTTTGGACTCTGCATCTCGGCCTGATCGTTTTGCTCCGGCTTACCAAGCATTAGAGCGATGTTTCCCGAATTTGACAGGTAGGTGGACTTCAACTCCCAGAATCCCCCAGCCGGCGTGCTTTAAGAGAGGTGGACTTTGGGCCAATCACCAGGAGACTGGGAGTTCTAGTCCCACCTTAGGCGGGAAAGCCACTGGGTGACTTTGGCCAATCACCAGGAGACGTTGACTTCTAGTCCCGCCTTAGGCGTGAAAGCCAGCTGGGTGACCTTGGACCAATCACCAGGAGACGGGAGTTCTAGTCCCGCCTTTGACATGAAACCCAGCTGGGTGACTTTGGCCATTCACCAGGAGACTGGGAGTTCTAGTCCTGCCTTAGACAGGAAAGCCGACTAGGTGACTTTGGACCAATCACCAGGAGACTGGGAGTTCTAGTCCCGCCTTTGGCATGAAACCCAGCTGGGTGACTGACCAATCACCAGGAGACGGGAGTTCTAGTCCCGCCCTAGGCGTGAAAGCTCGCTGGGTGATTTTGAGCCAGTCCCCTCCCTCTTGGCCTGTCCCACCTCGCAGGATTGTTGGGGGAAAAGTAGGAAGAAGGGGCATTGTGTATGTTCACCACCTTGAGTTACTTACTACTACTACTAGTAGTAAGTAGTAGTAGTAATCATGAATTTTCAGAGCACCTGGTTTTGAAGTTCCCACCTCTTGTCTTCTAGGTGGCCCCAAGAAGAAGCCCGATATTCTCTCTACCCCGCTGCTCGGTGCCCATCATCCACTCCCACGCCTCTCGCCCCGAAGAGGAAGCAGCCGTGGGCATCCCAGCCAGCCGCCACAATGAGTCACCTGCAGCCGGGCTAAATTGAGACCAACGAAACAAGGAAGTGGGCCGCGGATGACGGAATGTTTGCCAAGGAGAGGATGACGAAGCCCATGCTTCCCTTGTGACCCCCCCTCGAGGGGGAGGGGGGACGATGGGCTTTCCACGGCTTCGAATGGAGACTTCCGGAATGAGATTAAAAGTCATTGAAAGTCTCCCAGTCTCTCTCTCTCTATACCTTGTAGATCATCTAGTCCAGTGGTTCTTAACCTTTTTGAACGAATCGCCCCCTTGAGCCAATGAGGAAGTTGTCATCGCCCCCCTCCCCCAACATAACCTCTCAATCACAACATAGGAAATAATTCTTCAATTTATGCAAACACTTTTTTTGTTTTCTTTAAAATTGTCATCAGGACATATCGATGCAAATAATTTATTTCCAGTCTTTTTCCCATATCTCAACTGTGTGAAAAACTTTGGTGCCACCCATCACTTTATTCCCAAACTTCGTGATACATGTATTTCATTATTATTTATTCAAGACACTTAAATGTAATGACCACTGAAAACAAAATTCAATTGCAAGAAAGTGAAATGCCCAAAAAGAAAAACAGTAACATTTAATGATTGAATTACAAGTGAAATTTAAGACGCAAAAGAAATATAAAAAGGGCATAAGAACAAATCGCAATGCAGGAACTAAGAATTTCAAGACGAAAACTCTTAAACTAGAAAAACACACGTGGACGTCGATAAACCTAGTTTCAACAGTTACGTTGACATTACAGCTGACGTCACAGGGGACAGCCACTCAGCATGCGATGTTTCGAAAGAAGCACTTCCCCCTCCATCACTGCCCATTCTAGCCAATGGCGCGCCACTGTAGGGGTAGAGGTTGCTGCGCAACGCCCATGAAGATAAGCGATGCGTATTCACGTATGTACGGCATTCTGTACTGAAGCTAGCTGGAGGAACATTTGAAAACACAATTCAATCCACTAATAGCGAGCGATCTGATATTTTTGTACGACAGATATACAGCGATTCACTGTATGAAAAAGTCTCAAAAGTGTCCCCAAAACTTCTCGCTCCATCGCCCCCATATCGCCCCCTTTTTGTTCCTTCGCCCCTTTTCGTTCCATCGCCCCCCTGAAAAATGAAATCGCCCCCTGGGGGGCAATATCGCCCAGGTTAAGAACCACTGATCTAGTCCACCCCCTGCTCAAGCAGGAGAGCCTTACACAATCTTAGACTAACAAGGTTGGAAGGGATCTTGGAGGTCCTCTAGTCCAACCCCCTGCTCAAGCAGGAGATCCTGACAGAATAAGAGGTGGAAGGGATCTCTGTGGTCATCTAGTCCAACCCCCTGCTCAAGCAGGAGACCCTAGACCAGGTCTGACCCAACGGCTGTCCAATCTCGTCTTTAAAAACCTCCAGTGTCGGTCGCAACGTGCTTTTATCTTGCTCCCGTTCACCACCTCCAGAATCTATTGAATTAATTGGGATTTTAATTTCCTACATCTTGGGGAGATGCTCCCAACGCTTGCTCTCCGGCTGAGCCTCTCTTGGGGGGGGCGTCTTTGGTCCCCGCAGGCCCCGCCTTTGAAGCCCCTTGGCGACCCCCCCAATCCAGCAGGCTCGAGGGCGGGTGCGAGGAAGAGGAAGCAACGTTGCCGCCCACAAGCCGAACCACAACGATTGTGGCAAAAGACTTCGGGGGGAAGAGGGGCAGGGCGAGAGAACAGAAGTAAAATTGCTCCCCGTAGAAGAGACTACTGTTGTGTAGCTCAGGGTTGAACTGTGGGGGTCCTGGGTGCTCTCTGAGCTTGGGGGGGGTGTGTTTCTGCGCAGACGTCTTGTGACCCAACTAGGGAACGTCATCGGTGCTAGAAGGGAGGAGGAGGAGGAGGAAAAAGAAGAAGAGGAGAGGAAGGACTGTGGGGTCCTGAGTGCTCTCTGAGCTGGGTGGTTTCCTTGCAGACGTCTCATGACCCAACTAGGGAACATCATCAGGGCTAGAAGGGAGGGGGGTTTGTGGAGAGGAGAAGGAACAGGATGGTGGGGGCCTTTATTACTGAGGACTACCGACATTTCTTCGGTCTGCACGATCCCTCCTTGGGTCTGTCCGTGAAGTGGGTACGAGTGGGGTTTCTACACCTTAAGCTCTACAATACGGTCTACACCAGGGGTCATCCAACGTGGCCCTTTTATGACTTGGTGGACTTCAACTCCCAGAATTCCTCAGTGTACCTGAGGAATCTAAGCCCCCAGTTTCATCAAAATGGCCGACTGAGGAATTCTGGGAGTTGAAGTCCACCAGTCATGAAAGGGCCAAGTTTGAAGACCCCCTGGTCTGGATCCAAGCCCGCAGGTTCATCAAAATGGCCGACTGAGGAATTCTGGGAGTTGAAGTCCACAAGTCATGAAAGGGCCAAGTTGGAAGACCCCTGGTCTGGATCCAAGCCCGCAGTTTCATCAAAATGGCTGACTGAGGAATTCTGGGAGTTGAAGTCCACAAGTCATGAAAGGGCCAAGTTGGAAGACCCCTGGTCTGGATCCAAGCCCGCAGTTTTATCAAAATGGCCGACTGAAGAATTCTGGGAGTTGAAGTCCACCAGTCATAAAAGGGCCAAGTTTGAAGACCCCTGGTCGCGGGATTCACATTTAGACCCTTGGCAACTGTTTCATATTTATGCCACAGTGTCCCCTCTGTGTGTGTGTGTGTGTGTGTGTGTGAGACGGGATCCCCTTCCGCGACCTTCGGACACAGCAAAGTCAACGGTGGAAGCCCGATTCGCTTCACGACCCTGTGACTCGCTTAACAACGAGAGGAAATTCCCTTAACGGGGGTCTGTTGGGGCAAAACCAGAAATGTTGGGGCTCAAAATTGCGGTCGTAACGTTGAGGACTAGTGAATTGGCACACGGAAATGCGTCCTGCTTATCGTTTGGACGAGCAACAGCGCCGCAAGATCGCACAACTGCCGAAGTTGTTTGGTTGTGTGGAAGCGGGTTGCGAGGGAAGAATTGGGTGGAAGTGGACGGACCTGCCAACGGTGGAGAAATCAAGGAAGTTTTTGAGTCGTCATCTTCTCATTCGCGTCATGTCCTGGGAGAGGGTGTCCGCTCCTCCTTAATTTTGTGGTTGTGGGTTCCTTGTCACAGCTTTGTGCTGTTTGGGGACCAACCTCCTAAATCCTGAAGCCACAATGTGGAGGAAGGAGGTGGGACCTCCATCCGTCCTATAAGCCATCCTCTGGAGGACCTTAGATGCCTTCTTTGGTGGTCTCCTATGAAGTTCTCCAAGTTCTCTGGGATTTAGAGTTTCAGTTCTCCATGGAGGACTTTGGGACCCACTTCTCCAGAAGAATCCATCCGTCCTATAAGAGTCATCCTCTGGAGGACCTTAGATGCCTTCTCTGGTGGTCTCCTATGAAGTTCTCCAAGTTCTCCAGGGTTGAGGGTTTAGGTCCTCCATGGAGGACTTTGGGACCCACTTCTCCAGGAGAATCCATCTGTCCTATCAGAGCCATCCTCTGGAGGACATTTGATGCCTTCTCTGGTGGTCTCCTATGAAGTTCTCCCAAGTTCTCCGGGGTTTAGAGTTTAGGTGCTCCATGGAGGACTTTGGGACCCACTTCTCCAGGAGAATCCATCCGTTCTATAAAAGCCATCCTCTGGAGGACCTTAGATGCCTTCTCTGGTGGTCTCCTATGAAGTTCTCCCAAGTTCTCTGGGGTTTAGAGCTTAAGTTCTCCATGGAGGACTTTGGGACCCTCTCGTCCAGGAGAATCCATCCCTCCTATAAGATCCACCCTAGAGTAAATGACGATCCAGGAAGTGGAGCCTGCAATGAAGCGGTTAGCTTTGCTAACCACAAGCTCCACCTTCTCACTCCGACGGAAACTGCTCAGCTTGACTCACTCATCTTCCCTCTTCTGAGCGAGGACGGTCGTCTGCCTCCCCCCCCCGGACTCTCTTCTCCAGGAACCATGGCCGAGCAAGAAAGTCTAGAGTTTGGAAAAGCTGACTTTGTCCTCTTGGACCAGGTGACCATGGAAGACTTCCTGGAGAACTTGAAGCTCAGGTAAGCTTCGGAAACGGGGAAGGAAGTGAACGATGGGTCCCGGGAAAGCCGTGTCTTGTGTTTGAGCAGAGGTCAAGTGGTCGGGGACCTGAGTCGCTTCAAGAACTTCTGAGGGACTCGATCCAGCCTCGATGGAGATCTTTTTTCGTCTGGTGGCTCCCCAGATGATGTCCATCAGCTGGATCTTCAGAACCTGGTAGCCTGGCAAAGTCTTGAGGGCAAAGAGATCTCATATACCGTAATGGGAAGGTACTTCCTTCGCTAGAACGGAAACCTCTGGGCAGCTCTGAGGTTTAAGAGTGGAACTCAGAGGCAATCGGGCCTGGCGGTAAAGGGCCCAGGCTACAAACTGGGCGACAGTGAGTTCGAGTCCCCCCTTCGGCACAAAAGCTGGCTAGGTGACTTTGGGCCAATCACTAGGACAGGGTGAGTTCTAGTCCCGCTTTAGGGATAAAGGCCAGTTAGGTGACTTGGGGCCAATCACCAGGAGACTGAGAGTTCTAGTCCCGCCTTAGGCATGAAAGCCTGTTAGGTGACTTTGGGCCAATCACTAGGAGACGGTGAGTTCTAGTCCCGCCTTAGCCATGAAAGCCTGTTAGATGAGTTTGGGCCAATCACCAGGAGTTGGTGAGTTCTAGTCCCGCCTTAGGAATGAAAGCCGGCTGAGTGACTTTGGGCCAGTCCCTCTCTCTCAGCGAACCCACCTCACAAGGTTGTCGTTGTGGAGCAAAGAGGAGGGGGAAGGACCACGATTGAGGTCCTAAATGGAGGACTCCATTCATTCTTAAAGTTCAAGATTTTTCACAGTTCTCTTACCCCTTGCTAAAGTGGCGAAAGACAGTTTTATTAAGCGAGTCACGAGGTCACTAAGTAAATCCAGTTTTCCCCATTAGCTTTGCTGGTCAGAGGTGAGCTGGCAAAGTCGTGACTGTTCATTGCATGACTTGGGATGCTGCAACCGTGACAAATACATACCAGTTGCCAAGAAACCAAATTTTCATTTGGGGACCAACTCCCAGAATCCCCCAGCCGGCATGCTTTAAGAGGGGAGGACTTCAAATCCCAGAATCCCCCAGCCGGCATGCTTTAAGAGGGGAGGACATCAAATCCCAGAATCCCCCAACCGGCATGCTTTAAGAGGGGTGGACTTCAAATCCCAGAATCCCCCAGCCGGCATGCTTTAAGAGGGGAGGACTTCAAATCCCAGAATCCCCCAGCCGGCATGCTTTAAGAGGGGTGGACCTCAACTCCCAGAATCCCCCAACCGGCGTGCTTTAAGAGGGGTGGACTTCAGCTCCCAGAATCCCCCAGCCGGGATGCTTTAAGAGGGGTGGACTTCAGCTCCCAGAATCCCCCAGCCGGCATGCTTTAAGAGGGGAGGACTTCAACTCCCAGAATCCCTCAGCTGGGATGCTTTAAGAGGGGTGGACTTCAGCTCCCAGAATCCCCCAGCCGGCGTGCTTTAAGAGGGGAGGACTTCAACTCCCAGAATCCCTCAGCCGGGATGTTTTAAGAGGGGTGGACTTCAGCTCCCAGAATCCCCCAACCGGCGTGCTTTAAGAGGGGTGGACTTCAACTCCCAGAATCCCTCAGCCGGGATGCTTTAAGAGGGGTGGACTTCAACTCCCAGAATCCCCCAGCCGGGATGCTTTAAGAGGGGTGGACTTCAGCTCCCAGAATCCCCCAACTGGCGTGCTTTCAGAGGGGGGGACGTCAACTCCCAGAATGCCTCAGTCAAGGGGTATGTGTGTGCACTTTATGCAGGCTGGGGAATTCTGGGAGTTGAAGTCCACCCCCCCCCAAAACGGCTCTGCTGGAGAATGGCTGCTCTTTGAGCGTAAAGCCCAGATCTAGCAAACCCCCTTTTCTAACTAACCAGGTTTATTTCCAAGGTGGAAGGCGTGGTGAAGTCACTTCCTCTGAGGCAGGAAGTGGTGGTTGTCATGGAGGAGGAAGCAGCGAACTGAGACAGGATCGAAATGACTCAAGGCCGAGCTCATTTTGAAACCCGGAAACGCGCCACTCGCACACGAGGCCCGGCTGCCCTCGCTTCTCCTTTGCATGTTTATTTTGAATTTCTTTCCTTCCGCAATTTGGACACCTTCCCCCCCCCGTCTCCCCCGTACGGGCGCAGCCGGTCCTCGAGTTACGCCGGTCCGTTTAGCGACTGAAGTTGCGACGGTGGATCGTTTTTTTCCTGCGACCCTCTGAATTGGCAACGGACTCGTATTTATGACCGTCGCTGGGTCCCGAAGCTCACGCGATTTCCCCCTTTTTGCGGCCTTCACTTAACAACCAAGTGACTAACTTATGAACTGGGCCACTGTGGCGAGGAAGGTCGTAAAATGGGGCCCAACTCCCCTGACTAATGTCTCACTTAAGGACAGAGATTTGGGGCCCGTGGAACTGCTTGCCACCAGAGGTGGCAGGAGCTCCATCACTGGAGGATTTTAAGAAGAGACTGGACAGTCACTTGCTCTGATGTGGTATAGGGTCTCCTGCTTGAGCAGGGGGCTGGACTAGATGACCTCCAAGGTCCCTTCTGGGCCTAGGATTCTATAAGGCAGGAGAAAGAGACAGAGGGAGGAAAGGAAGGAAGGAAAGAAGGAGGGAAGGAAGGAAGGAAGGAAGGAAAGTGAGAAGGGGTGGGAGGGAGGGGAAAGAAGGGAAAGGCAAGAAAGAAGAGACGGAGGGAAGGAGGGAGGGAGGGAGGGAGGGAGGAAGGCAGGAAGGAAACAGTGAGATGGGGTGGGAAGGAGGAAGGAAGGAAAGAAGGAGAAAGTCAAGAAAGGGAGGGAGGGAGGAAGAAAGGAAGGAAAGAAGGAAGGAGAAAGGCAAGAAAGAGGGAAGGAAGGAAGGAAGGAAGGAAGGAAGGAAACATGAAGAGGTGGGAGGGAGGGAGGAAAGAAAGAAAGAAGGAAGGAAGGAGAAAGGCAAGGAAGAAAGGGAGGGAAGGAAAGAAGGAAGGAAGGAAGGAAGGAAGGAAGGAAGGAAGGAAGGAAGGAAGGAAGGAAGGAAGGAAGGAAGGAAGGGGGTCCACCTATCCTCCAAAGCACCAGAAGGCAAGACAAGAAACAACAGACGGAAACTCATCCAGGAGAGAAGCAACCTGGAATTCAGGAGAAACTTCCTAACAGGGAGGACAATTCACCAGTGGAACGGCTCGCCACCAGACGTGGCGGGTGGTGCTC
This sequence comes from Azemiops feae, assembly GCA_023970755.1. NCBI lineage: Eukaryota > Metazoa > Chordata > Lepidosauria > Squamata > Viperidae > Azemiops > Azemiops feae. The sequence goes on along the minus strand of JALGBA010002883.1, from coordinate 66,393 downwards.
CATCCCTGGAGGCCTTCAAGAAAACTGTCCAGCATGAACTCATCCAACAATTAAAAACATTGTCCCCAAGGGCCAGGCATTTTGAGTTCTCTCCCCACCCCCCAACCCCCATGATCCTTCAACTCTGATGGTCCCCATGTTATTGAGATGTCTTCTGAATCCGGTCTCCTCCTCACCACGCCAGGTTCGAGAAAGGACGCATCTACACCTACATTGGCGAAGTGGTGGTCTCCGTGAATCCGTACAAACCCCTCTCGCTCTACGGGAAGGAGATGATCGAACATTACCAGGGCCGGGAACTCTACGAGAGGCCGCCTCACCTTTACGCGGTGGCCGACGCGGCCTACAAAGCCATGAAGAGGCGGGCCATGGACACCTGCATTGTCATCTCCGGTAGGGTCTCCCATCTCTCCCTTTCTCCATCCCTTTCGGCCCTCGGTGAACCCGGTTGGACTCCGTCCTAGAGAACCGGGTTGATCGATCGAGATGGAGGTTGGCTTGATGTGGATTAGGGAGGGGGCCAGTGGTGGGATTCAGCCGGTTCGCACCAGTTCGGCAGAACCGGGAGCTAAATTTGGCTGAGTTCGGAGAACTGGCTTAATGCATAGTGCTTCCGGAAGTCCAGTCCATGACTTGGAGCTCTGGAGGAGGCCTCCGAGGCCTAGAACGGCCTGCCAGAAGTGCATGGATGCCACTTCCAGAAGTCTGTTCTAGGCCTCGGAGGCCTGGAGGAGGCCTTCCAGGCCTAGAACAACCCACCGGAAGTGCGTGGATGCCACTTCCGGAATTCCGTTCTAGGCCTAGGAGGTCTGGAGGAGGCCTCCCAGGCCTAGAACAGCCTGCCGGAAGTGCGTGGATGCCACTTCCGGAATTCCGTTCTAGGCCTAGGAGGTCTGGAGGAGGCCTCCCAGGCCTAGAACAGCCTGCCGGAAGTGCATGGATGCCACTTCCGAAAGTCTGTTCTAAGCCTCGGAGGCCTGGAGGAGGCCTTCCAGGCTTAGAACGGTCCACCAGAAGTGCATGGATGCCACTTCCGAACCTCTGTTCTAGGCCTCGGAGGCCTGGAGGAAGCCTTCCAGGCTTAGAATGGCCTGCCGGAAGTGCGTGGATGCCACTTCCGGAACTCCGTTCTAGGCCTGGGAGGTCTGGAGGAGGCCTCCCAGGCTTAGAACGGCCCGCCGGAAGTGCGTGGATGCCACTTCCGGAAGTCCGTTCTAGGCCTAGAAAGCCCAGGCCTGCATTCAATAAGAGAACCGTTTGTTCAGGTATTTGAATCCCAGCACTGGAGGCAGCTTCAAGTCAACCCAAGAGTTGAAGTGGCTCCTTACCTTCTTCTCTTTCCAAAATTCATCGCATGGACTCATTCCCGCCACCTGTCCTCTCCGCGGGTCGGATTATAAGTCCCATAAGTTAAGACCAGAGGTGGGATTCAAATACTTGAACAACCGGTTCTCTTATTGGATGCAGGCCTGGGCCTCCCAGACCTAGAATGGAGTTCCAGAAGTGGCATCCATGCACTTCCGGCGGCTGTTCTAGGCCTGGAAGGCCTGGAGCAGGCATCCAAGGACTAGAACGGAGTTCTGGAAGTGGCATCCACGCACTTCTGGCGGACCGTTCTAGGCCTGGGAGGCCTGCTCCAGGCCTCCAACGACTAGAATGGAGTTCCGGAAGTGGTATCCACGCAGTTCCGGCGGGCCGTTACAGGCCTGACAGGCCTCCACCAGGCCTCCCAGGCCTAGAGCAGAGTTTCGGAAGTGGCATCCATGCACTTCCAGCGGGCCGTTCTAGGCCTGGAAGGCCTCCTCCAGGCCTCCGAGGTCTAGACTGGATTTCCAGAAGCAGTGTCAATTCAGCCGGTTCTCTGAACTCAGCAAAATTTAGCTACTGGTTCTGCTGAACCGGTGCGAACCTGCTGAATCCCACCACTGGTTAAGACTTATGTGGGGCATGATAGGCCCATCTAGACTGGGCATCGAAAGAGACCAGGTGGTCTCTTTTTTTTACACACACGGCAACGGGACTTTCTGGTTTTTCCTCCGAAGACCTTTCGCTCCTCATCCGAGAAGCTTCTTCAGCTCTGTAGAAGGAGATGAACCAATTCCATCTCTGGGGTCAACTTCAGGATGTTGGGCGATTTCGTCCAATGGATTCGCCCTTACGGCGAGGTTCTTTTATAAGTTGCATGCCGTTATTGCCGACCTTAATGATGATGATGATGATGATGATGATGATGATGATGATGATGAGGAGGAGGAGGAGGAGGAGGAGGAGGAGGAGGAGGAGGAGGAGAAAAGGAAAGACTGGGGGGTCCGCGGTGTTCTCTGAGGTTGGCGGTTTTGTCGCGGACGTCTCATGACCCAACTAGGGAACATCATCAGTGCTAGGAGGGCGGTGTGTTTGAAAGAGAGGAGGAGGAGGAAGAGGAGGGGGAGGGGAGGAGGAGGAGAATGACTGTTGGGTCCTTGGTGCTCTCTGAGCTTTATGGTTTTCTTCCAGACATTTCATGACCCAGCTAGGGAACGTCATCAATCCCAATCACTGATGATGTTTCATAATTGGGTAAAGGAAAGTTTACAAGTAACTAACAAGCTCAGAAGGCACCAAGAATCCCACAGTCCTCCTCTTCTTCCTCCTCCTCCTCCTCCTCCTCCTCCTCCTCTCCCTTCCAGCACTGATGATGTTCCCTAGTTGGGTCATGAAACGTCTGCAGAAAAACCACCAAGCTGAGAGAGCACAAAGGACCCCAGGGTCCTTTTCCTCCTCTCAATCTCCTGCCGCCTCCTCCTCCTCCTCCTCCTTTTCCTTCAAATCCCCCTCTCTTCCAGCACTGGTGATGTTCCCTAGTTGGGTCATGAAACGTCTGCAAGAAAGCCACCAAGCTGAGAGAGCATAAAGGACCCCACAGTTCTCTTCCTCCTCCTCCTCCTCCTCCTCCTCCTCCTCCTCCTCCTCCTCCTCCTCCTCCAAACCCCGCTCCCTTCCAGCACTGATGAGGTTCCCTAGCTTGGTCATGAAATGTCTGCAAGGAAACCCCCACGCTCAGTGGCCACCCAGGGCCCCATAATCCACTCATCAATCCCAAAATCCAGCTCCCTTACACACACTCCGCAATGCTGGGAAGGGGGGAAAGGAAAGAGTAGGAGAGGACCACTGTGCTGGATGGTGGGTTGACTCAGAGTTGTGATGGGGACACCCAGTGAGAAGACGTGAAGGACCACGCTGGAGATCAGATCGTCCTGGAGAAAGATCTCCCCGTGTGCGGTGGATGAGAACTTGCGTCCACCGGACGTCACGGGATCGATCCAGGCCACCAAGCAGGAGCTGAAGTAGAACACGCAAACGCACAGACACACAAACGCGCAAGCACACCCCGCCGTCCATCTCACTGAGAGTCAGTCATCCCGGTTGACCGACGATCGACTTCGCCAATCGAAAAATCGGTCCCTTGCTTCTAATCTCGGTCTCTTTTAGGAGAAAGCGGCGCCGGGAAGACGGAAGCCAGCAAGTATATCATGCAGTACATCGCTGCTATCACCAATCCGAGCCAGAGGGCCGAAGTGGAAAGGTAAGCGAGTCCTGAGAGTCCTCAACTTACAACCATTTCATTTAGCGACCGTCCAAAGTAACGGCGCCAAACAAAAGGGAGTTAGGACACTCGGCAACCGACTCGTATTTATGACAGTCGCAGCGTTCCGGGGTCACGTGATCAAAAGTCAGACGCTTGGCAACTGACTTGTATTTATGACAGTCACAGCGTTCCGGGGTCACGTGATCAAAAGTCAGACGCTCGGCAACTGACTTGTATTTATGACAGTCGCAGTGTTCCGGGGTCACGTGATCAAAATTCAGACGCTTGGCAACCGACTCGTATTTATGACGGGTCGCCGTGTCCACGGGTTATGTGATCCCCTTTTGCAACCTTCTGACAAGCAAGGGGGAAGGCAGCTTCACTTCACAACGCTGTGAGTCTCTCTTAATAGCTGCAGGGATTCACTTAAGAGAGGTTGTAAAACGGGGCAAAAACTCAGTTAACAAACGTCTCACTTTGCAAGGAAATTTTGGACTCCATTGAGGTCGTAAGGCAAAGACTAGCTGTATAGAAGTAATAGCCCTCCATCCATCTGTGTCTCAACTTTGGCAATTTTAAGACTGTGGACTTCCACTCCCAGAATCCCCCAGCCAGCATGCTTTAGTAGTGGAGGACTTCCATTCCCAGAATCCCCCAGCCGGTATTGTTTAAGAGGGATGGACTTCAACTCCCAGAATCCCCCAGCCAGCATGCTTTAAGAGGGGAGGACTTCAACTCCCAGAATCCCCCAGCCGGCATGCTTTAAGAGGGGAGGACTTCCGCTCCCAGAATCCCCCAGCTGGCATGCTTTATGAGGGGTGGACTTCAACTCCCAGAATCCCCCAGCCAGTTTCAAAATTGCTCAGGTCACAAACCACCACACAAGGCCTGGGAATACATGAAATAAAAGAGATATCTGATCCACACACACCCCCTTTACATCGTCTCCCTAACAAGCCTGCGAGGTAGGATAGGCAAAGAGAAAGGGGAAGAAAAAGCCGGCGGAGGGCTTCATTGGGGAGGGGGGGCCAGGAAGACCCCTAACCCCCCCAAGTAATTCTTTTGCGTTTCCTCCTCCTTCCCCAGGGTGAAAAACATTCTCCTCAAATCCAACGGCGTCCTGGAGGCCTTCGGCAACGCAAAAACGAGCCGCAATGACAACTCCAGCCGCTTCGGCAAATACATGGACATCAATTTTGACTTCAAGGGGGATCCCACCGGAGGACACATCAGCAACTACTTGTTGGAAAAGGTAGGGGGGGGCGATCTTAAAGCAGGAGGTTTTGGGGGGTCACGTTCAACTCACGGGGTCCTCTAAATATCCACATTTATGGAAGAGAAATGGGGCGTCTCACAATGAGGGACTCGCCATCGGCCAGTTTGTCGAGAAATGGAAGAATGGAGCCTTGGGGGTTTTCAAACTGGACAACTGAAAGAGGGAGGGACTTCGCCTCCCAGAATTCCCCAGCCAGAAAGCTTTAAGAGGAGTGGACTTCGACTCCCAGAATCCCTCAGCCGGCATGCTTAAAGATGGGTGGACTTCAATTCCCAGGATTCCCCAGTCAGCTTCCTTTTAGAGAGATGGACTTCAGCTCCCAGAATCCCCCAGACAGTATGCCTTACGAGGGGTGGACTTATACTCCCAGAATTCCCCAGCCGGCATGTTCTAAGAGGAGTGGGCTTCAACTCCCAGAATCCCCCAGTGAGCATGCTTTAAAAGGGGTGGATTTCAACTCCCAGAATCCCCCAGCCGGCATGCTTTAAGAGGGATGGACTTCCCCCAGCTGGCATGCTTTAAGAGGGGTGGGCTTCAACTCCCAGAATCCCCCAGTGAGCATGCTTTAAGAGGGGTGGATTTCAACTCCCAGAATCCCCCAGCCGGCATGCTTTAAGAGGGATGGACTTCCCCCAGCCAGCATGCTTTAAGAAGGGTGGGCTTCAACTTCCAGAATCCCCCAGTGAGCATGCTTTAAGAGAGGTGGACTTACACTCCCAGAATTCCCCAGCCGGCATGTTCTAAGAGGGGTGGGCTTCAACTCCCAGAATCCCCCAGCCGGCATGCTTTAAGAGGGATGGACTTTCCCCAGCTGGCATGCTTTAAGAGGGGTGGGCTTCAACTCCCAGAATCCCCCAGCCGGCATGCTTTAAGAGGAAAGGACTTCAACTCCCAGAATCCCCCAGATGGCATGCTTTAAGAGGGATGGACTTCAACTCCCAGAATCCCCCAGTGAGCATGCTTTAAGTGTGTTGGACTTCCACTCCCAGAATTCCCCAAATGGCATGCTTTAAGTAGGGTGGGCTTCAACTCCCAGAATTCCCCAGCCGGCATGCTTTAAGGGGGATGGACTTCCACTCCCAGAATCCCCCAGCAGGCGTGCTTTAAGAGTGTTGGACTTCAACTCCCAGAATCCCCCAGCCAACATGCTTTACAAGGGATGGACTTCAACTCCCTGATTAGACCCTCAGAAGGTGGTTGTCCTATACATGGGTTCCGATAGTTGCTCCATCTTGTAGGATGGCTTTGGGTACCAAGGCATCTCTCCACCCGGGTCCTCCAGATGACGTCCTCACGTTCTCCTTCTCTTGCAGTCGCGGGTCCTCAAACAGCAACCTGGGGAGAGGAACTTCCATGCGTTCTACCAGGTGAGTTGACTTCTACTACTGGAGGACCCACGAGTGTCCTCCTTTCTTCTCGCTTCGTTTCTCGGAGGTCATCTGGGCAGCCGTTGAGCGAGACGGGTCAAGGGGAAGCACCAGATCCTAGCTGGATGACCACCACGATCTACGTTGAGATGGTCTAAGGTCTTCCTCAATTGGAGCATGGACTTGCCTCTTCGATGGAGCGGTCCTTTGATGACACTCAAGGCTACTGAACATTGTTGTGCCCAGGAAAGGTCCCATCCGGTGTCCTCTAGATCAGGGGGCCCCAACCTGTGGGCTGCGGCTCTCTTCTGCGCCATGGTCTGTTGGCCACCAGGCTGCGTGAGTGGCCGGCTGTTGCCGGGTGCGCATGCGTGCAGACAGCCCCACTAGTACGAGTGTCGCTGCAAGCGTCACAGGTGTTCTCAGCTCCACTCGTGCGAGCGTCACCAGTGTTACGGCTCCACTTGTGTGAGCATTGCGGGCATTTGCAGCCCCGCTCGTACAAGCGTTGCAGGCATTCGTAGCCCCATTTGTTTGAGCGTCGTGGGCTATCCTGGCCCCGCTCGCGTGAATATCGTGGATGCTCACAGTCCCGCTCGTACGAACATTGCCACGAGCGTCACAGGCGTTCCAGACCCCGTTCGTGTGAGTCTCACGAGCGTTCACCTTCCCACTCGTGCAAGCATCGCAGGTGTTCATGGCCCCACTTGTGCAAGCATCACAAGCGTTCACGGCCCCACTCGTGCGAGCGTTGTGGGTGTTTGTAGCCCCACTCGTCCAAGCATCATGGGCGTTCAGGGTCCCACTCGCGCAAGTGTCGTGGACACTCGCGGTCCCACTCATGCAAGCAACAGGGGTTCGTGTGCAGACACGCACGCACACATGTGTTCTCCCCCCTCCCCACAAAACCATCCCTTCTTTCCCCCTTTCCCCATTCCAGGCCGCCAACCCCCAAAAGGTTGGGGAACTCTGCTCTAGAAGGAGATCATTCCGGAATCATACAATGTTTGCTAGATCCAAGGGTGTCAGCGGGTTGCGAAATCCGCGAAAGACAGGTTGAGGTTGTTCAAAGCAGCTTCCTTTACGGGTAGTCCTCGACTTATGACCACAATGGAGAGAGACCACAATTCCCGTTGCTAAGGCAGACAGTTGTGAAATGAGTTTTGTCCCATTTTACAACCTTTCTTGGCCCGGTTGTTAAGTGAATCGCTGCAGTTGTGGAGCTAGTCACCCAGTCGTGAAGTGAATCTAGCTTTCCCACTAAAGGTCGTAAAAGGGGATCACATCATCCCCAGGACACAGCAACCATCATCGGTGTGAATCAGTTGCCAAGTGTCTGAATTTGATCCCGTGACCCCGGGAATGCTGCAATGGTTGTAAAGTGTAAAAAATGGTCAAAAGTCACCATTAAAATGTTGAATGGTCACTAAAGGAAGGTTGTAAGTCAGGACTACCTGTATTGTGCTTCACCTATAGAGAGAATCTTGTCGAACGAAAGCAGATGAACTTGCCGCATAAAACATTCATATTGGGAACTGTTGAGGAGGCGCTGTCTTCACCCTCATTCTCATACACAAAGTCTCTAAAATGGCTGTTTCTTCCTCCTCAGGGAGCAGTTGTTCAATGAGCCCAGCATTTCTGTTGCTAAGTGAGACATTTTGTTAAGTAAGCTTTGAGCCCTTTTGACGACCTTTCTTGCCGCATCTGTGAAGCAAATCCCTGCCGTTGTTAACTTAGTGACGCAATTGTTAAGTGAATCCAGCCCCCTTATGGTTTGTCAGAAGGTCACTAAAAGGGGATCACGCGACACTGCCCCCGTCGTAAATATGAGCCAATACTACATGTCTGAATTTTGATCACGTGACCACGGGGATGCAGCAACGGTCGTAAGCACGAAAAACAGTCCTAAGTCGCTTTTTTCAGTGTTGTCGTCCCTAAACGAATCATCGTACATCGAGGATTATCAAATTATTATTTGATGATTTTTTTTTACAGTTGCTTCTTGGAGCCTCGGACACTAAGCTGAAATCTCTCCACCTGGTTGCAGACCCAACGGCCTACAGGTTTACCAAGGAGGGTGGTAGTAATAACAGGGTGAGTAAAACACAGTTTAATCTGTGGCAAGTCGTCCTTCTAGTCGTAAGAAGAAACAGAGAAGCGTGGATTGTCCCAAAGCAAGTGGTGAAAAACCAAAGAAAATTAAGTTTATTGGAAGATGTTATGAAGAGGCAGATTATGTACAGTTATTCCACGATTGAGCCCTAAGTGTAAAGTGGTTCATAAGTAGGGTGAATATCGGCCCCCCGATTAATTCTTGTTTTTATTTTACCTCTTTGGTTGTTCTCCACTGTCTGGCCTTGCACCTTCTGCCCTCCCAAGTCTTTGGACAGTGAGAAAACCAACTATCAATCCGTCCTGGATGCCATGAAAGTGATCGGTTTTATTTCTGAAGAGATCGATTCCGTGCAGAAGATCCTGGCAGCCATTTTACACTTGGTAAATGACATTGATTTGATATTTTACCGGCCCACCCTTCGAGGCTCCTTTTATACTGAAGAAAATCAAGATGAGTTAATCTTGAGTTTCTTCCTCACCCTTTCCTGTCTAACTGAACTAGGCCAAGGTTTACAGAATGATTGAAAAGTTCCTTCTATCACCAACGGTACGATTAGAACATAACTTTCTCGTGATAAGATATGATCCCAAAATCTGATAAAGATACTTCCCGTCTCCTTTTATACTGAAGAAAATCAAGATGAGTCAATCTTGAGTTTCTTCCTCACCCTTTCCTGTCTAACTGAACTAGGCCAAGGCTTACAGAATGATTGAAAAGTTCCTTCTATCACCAAGGGTACGATTAGAACATAAGTTTCTCGTGATAAGATATGATCCTGAAAGCTGATAGAGATACTTCCCATCTCCTTTTAAACTCAGGAGACTCAAGACAGATCAATCTTGAGTTTCTTCCTCACCTTTTCCTGTCTAATTGAATCGATCAGTGAAATGACTTGCCTCCAGAAGTTGTGGGTGCTCCAGCACCAGATTTGACAACCACGGAGCAGGGGATGGGACTAGAAGACCTCCAGGGTCTCTTCCAACTAAAGATACTTCCTGTCTCCTTTTATACTGAAAACGAGTCAATGTTGAGTTTCTTCCTCATCTTCACACTTGGCGGGAAGTGGTGCCGTAGAAAATCCCGCCAAATGTGAAGATGCCAAAGGAGTACGGCTAGCGAAGTTTAGGGAGCCTGGTTCGACCATCAATTTGGAAGTCTACTGTGAAACATTACAAAACTCAGACAAGCCATCCATCACAAGCGTCGGGGCATGCTGACTTCTGGTGTGGTGTCAGTTCACGACAATGCTCGCCCGCACACCACTAGATGCACCCGAGAACTTTTGAAGCTGCTCCGTTGGGATGTTTTTGATCAAGGACGACCCGGTATTTGACGTCTGATGGATCCTTTTGTCCACTGACTTTCCAGGGCGACATGAATTTCATCTGCTCCGGCGACGAGGTGGCCGTCGAGGACCCACAAATGGCCTCCTACCTTGCGGAGTTGACTTCCACCGAGATGGAGAGCCTCCTCAACACGCTTCTCTACCGGACGGTGGCTACGGGCGGTGGCGAGGTGATCCAAAAAGGCCACAGTTACGATGAGGCCAACTATGCGCGGGATGCCTGCGCCAAGGTAACACCGAGATTCGGCTGGATACAACACCATCCATGGTCTGATGGGGTTTCGGGTGGATGTTGATCTGGTTGCGCAACTGCCTGCTTCGTGTTAGGCAGGAATGTTTTTTTTCCTCGGGACGTAAGAGAGTAGACCTGTATACAGGTCTCAGGAATAAACAGATATTTGGTTTTTTTTTTTTAATTCATTTCATTTTATTTCACTTTACATTATCTTTAATTTTATTTATTTTATTTATTTTATTTTATTTTATTTTATTTTATTTTATTTTATTTTATTTTATTTTATTTTATTTTATTTTATTATTTTATTTTGTTATTTTAATTTTTTTTTATTTTATTTTATTTATTTTATTTTATTGATTATTTATTTTATTTTTATTTTATTTTATTTTATTTATGTTATATTATTTATTTATTATTTGATTTTATTTTATTTTGTATTTATTTTATTTTATTTATTTTATTTTATTTTATTTTTTATTTTATTTTTATTTATTTTTTTTTTTATTTATTTTATTTTTTTTTATTTATTTATTTTTTTATTTATTTTATTTATTTTATTTTATTTTATTTTATTTTATTTTATTTTATTTATTTAATTTTATTTTATTATTTTTTATTTTATTTTATTTTATTTATTTTATTTTATTTTTTTATTTTATTTTATTTATTTTTTATTTTATTTTCTTTTATTTATTTTATTATTTTATTTATTTTATTTTATTTATTTATTTTATTTTATTTTATTTTATTTTATTTTATTTTATTTTATTTATTTTATTTTATTTTATTTTATTTTATTTTATTTTATTTTATTTTATTTTATTTTATTTTTTTATTTTATTTTTTTATTTTATTTTATTTTATTTTATTTTATTTTATTTCATTTCATTTTCATTTTACTTGACTTATTTTATTTATTTTATTTTTACTTTATTGATTTCGTTTCATTTTATTTTTACTTGACTTACTATTTTATGTATTTATTTTCATTTCATTTCATTTTGTTTCATTTTACTTTTATTTTACTTATTTTGTTTATTTATTTAAATTTCATTTCATTTATTTTCATTTTCATTTTACTTTATTGTTTTATTTATTTATTTATTTAAATTTTATTTTATTTCATTTTATTTGACTTTCCTTATTATTTCATTTACCTTCATTTTATTTTATGTCATTTTCATTCTACTTATCATTTTATTTACTTATTTATTCATCTTAATTTTATTTTATTTCATTTTCGTTTACTTGTTATTTTATTTATCTTCATTTCATTTCACTTTATTTTGCTTTGTTATTTTATTTATTGTTTTATTTGTTTTTTTATTCCTCTTCTTTTAATTTGATCTCACTTTATTTTATTATTTTATTATTTTTTAATCTTTATTTTATTTTATTTTTATTAGTTTTCTATATCCCTCCTTTTATCATTTGTATAAATGATTCAAGGTGGCGAACTTATCTAATGTTCCTTCCGCCTCTTATTTTCCACACAACTATCCCGTGAGGTGGGTTGGGCTGAGAGAGAGGGACTGGCCCAAAGTCACCTAATTCGCTTTCGTATCTAAGGCGGGACTAGAACTCACCATCTCCTAGTAACTGGCCCAAAGTGACCTAGCCAGCTTTCCTGCCTAAAGCAGGACTAGAACTCACCGTCTCCTGGTGATTGACCCAAAGTCACCCAGCTGGCTTTCATGCCTAAGGAGGGACTAGAACTCACAATATCCTGGTGATTGGCCCAAAATCACCCAGCTGGCTTTCATGCTTAAGGCAGGATTAGAACTCACCGTCTCCTGGTGATGGACCCAAAGTCACCCAGCCGGCTTTCATGCCTAAGGCTGAACTAGAACTCACCGTCTCCTGGTGATCGGCCCAAAGTCACCCAGCTGGCTTTCATGCCTAAGGCAGGATTAGAACTCACTGTCTCCTGGTGATGGACCCAAAGTCACCCAGCCGGCTTTCATGCCTAAGGCTGAACTAGAACTCACTGTCTCCTGGTGATTGGCCCAAAATCACCCAGCCGGCTTTCATGCCTAAGGCTGAACTAGAACTCACCGTCTCCTGGTGATTGGCCCAAAGTCACCCAGCTGGCTTTCATGCCTAAGGCTGAACTAGAACTTACCGTCTCCTGGTGATTGGCCCAAAATCACCCAGCTGGCTTTCATGCTTAAGGCAGGACTAGAACTCACCGTTTCCCACTTTCTAGCCTGGTTCCTTCACCACGGCACCAAACTAGCCCTGAAATCCAAACTCTTGTGCTTCCTCGATCTTCCCCAATTTGGTGTGACTTCACCGCATTTTAAAGAGGACATGTTTTGCATCATTCAACTCGACTCATCCCCAGCACGACGACTGTGAGGTCTTGTCCGCGTGTTTGTCTACACAGGCTATTTACGAGCGGCTGTTTTGTTGGATCGTGAACCGCATCAACGCCACCATCGAGGTCAAGAACTACGACCCGCGAATCCATGGCAAAAATACGGTCATCGGTGTCTTGGACATTTACGGCTTTGAGATTTTCGGCAACAACAGGTAGAAGACACAACACCAGGAGAATTCTCTGGATCAGGAGTCCTCGCTTAACGACCACAATTGGGCATGGAATTTTTGGTCGTCAGTTGTTGTTAAATGGGCCATCACTGGCCGACCTCAATTTTATGACTGTGTTGTGATCCTTATAGCGAGTCACCATGGTTGTTAAGTGAATTACATGGTTGTTAAGCAAATTGCTTGGTTGTTAAGTGAATCCGTTCTCCCCAAAATGACATTTTTTGCCCAAAACTGCCCAAAACTGGTTGCAAATTACGGTCATGTAACCGTGGCAACCTGCAACCGGTTGTGAAGATGAGCCATTGCCAACTGTACGGCATGGGTTTATGTGATACTGTGTGTATTTACAGGACATCCTCGACTCACCATTGTTCATTTAGTGACTGTTTGAAGTTACAACAACACTGAAAAAAATGGACTTACGACCGTTTTTCACCCTTACAACAATTGCAGCATCCCTGCGGTCCCATGATCAAAATTCAGACGCTTGGCAACCGACTCATATTTGTGACGGTTGCCGTGTCCTGGGGACATGCGATTCCCCTTTTGAGACCTTCCGACTGTTCTGTCCCAGCCTACGTGAGTCCTTGTTAAGCTCACAAGGAGAAACCCCTCTTCCAAACAAGCAGGCTGGAACCGCAGGGAAAAACCAATCCCCTTTTATTACTCACAGACCTGAGTTAATGTCCAAAGCAAACAAACACAGTTCACACAGAAACTCGATTCCTCAACACGAATGGTTGCCTTTGGCAACCAGCACCTCCCACACCTTCCCTTTTATTATGCAGCCAGGCGTGGCTTCCTAATGCCTTCTCCTTTGCCTTTGGAGCCGCCCCATTGCATTCCTCTGTCCTGCTCTGTTTTCTTGCCAGCGCTTACGTGCATCCTGAATATCTCCCACTGTTTTTCATCACTGTCCAATTCAGGCTCCCAGCACAGCTGTGTTTCAGCCTGAGCGCGAGTAGAGGGGCCAGGCTCCTCGTCAGACTGCAAGTCTGGAAGCTCCTCAGAGCCTTCCTCTGACTCTGATGTCCCTCCAGGCCCCTCCTCCTCCACCTCTGATTCCTCAGACTCAGCTGCCGGGTCCACTGGCTGGCGAGGAATCACAACACTGACAAACTAAGTCAATGGGGACGCCAGATTCATTTAACAACCGTCTTACTAGGTTAACAATGGCAGCGATTCACTTAACAACTGTGGCAAGAAGGATCGTAAAACGGAGCAAAACTCAATAACTACCTTGCTTAGCGACAGAAATTTGAGGCTCAGTTGTGGTTGTAAGTTGAGTACCTACCGGAAGAGCATCGTAACGTTGAGGATATGTCTTCTCTTCACTTTCTTTGAGGATGTCATAATTTGGAATGGGGGTTAAGCGCACGGTCATGAAACGAGGATTTCCTATGGACAGACGGGTACTTGGGTGACTTTTGTTGGAGAGTGGTCCTGATCTTCTCGGTCTCTTCTTCCAGCTTCGAGCAGTTCTGCATCAACTACTGCAACGAGAAGCTGCAGCAGCTGTTCATCGAGCTGATCCTCCAACAGGAACAGCAGGAATACGAGCGCGAGGGGATTGAATGGCAGCACGTGAGTCCATTAAAACCTTTCTCAGTTGGCGTCCCGGTGGGAAAGAGAGGGGTAGGTGCCGTATGCGCGCATCCGCAAACGTGAGCATGTGCGCACAAACAGGCCGTGAGCATGCACACCACGCAAACGGGGCTGCGAGCATGCGCGTGAGGCTCTCGGCGACGCCGGTGCTGTGTGAGGCTGGTGGCGACGAGGACACCAGGCTCATGGTGATGTTGCCACCGGTGTGAGGATTGCACCGCTGCCGCCGTGCAAGGTTTGCGCTGCTGCCCGCCTGCCGCTCGCGTCACTGCCGATGGCCACGCTACTCAGTGGCCAAGAGGCCGTGGCCCAGTACTGAGCCACAGCCTGTAGGTTGGAGACCCCTGCCTTAAACATTGATGCGGCCCGCCAAAAACTGTCCAAAGTTGTTTTCGATCTGAACTTAATTTTTTTCCATGTAACAGGAGAAGGAAGGAGAACAATCGCAGTTGAAACTGCAGCATTCCAGTTAGTCCTCGACTTCAGACCACAAATTGGGACTGGAATTTCCATCACTAAGCGATCCGGTCGTTAAGTGAATTGTCCCCAGTTTTATGACCTTTTTTGCCACGGTTGATAAGTGAATCCTGCAGTCCTTAAGCACGTCCCGATTCCCCCCTCGACTTTGCTTGTCATAAGCCACTGGGAAAAGGGCGTCACAAAGGGCGATCACTTGAATCCAGGATTTTGCAACCGTCATTCATACATGCCGGTTGCCAAGCGCCCAAATTTTGATCAGGTGACCATGAGGACGCAGCAACAGTTCTGAGTGCGAGGAATGATCCTAAGTCCCTTTTAATCAGCATTGTTACAACTTTGAACCATCATTAAACGAATGGTTGTAAGTCAAGGACTACCTGTACATGGGTTTTCAAATCTCACACTCTCTAGAGAGCGGTCTTTCTCAACCTGTACAACTTTTAAGAAGTGTGGACCTCAGCTCCAGAATTCCCCAGCCAGCATGTTTGGCTGGGGAATTCTGGGAGTTGTAGTCCACACACTTTAAAGCAGCCAAGTTTGAAAAAAATCTGCTTTACCTTCCCTTGCCAAGCATCACCTCTGCCTTCTTTTGACAGATTGAATATTTCGACAATCAAATCATCGTCGATCTGGTAGAAGAGCCGCACAAGGGTATCATCGCGATACTGGACGAAGCTTGCTTGACTGTGGGGAAAGTTACCGATGCCCTTTTCTTGGAGAGCATGGAGACCAGGCTTGGCAAACACCCCCATTATACCAGCAGGAAGGTAAGAGGATCGTAGGAGTAATACCCCGTAACGAAGATAATCCGAGAATCCTTTTCCGCTGGCACCAGATATGAGGAACAAAATTTGGCAATCACGGGGGGACGCTTTTCTTTTTAGTTTTTCCTGAATAATCTGGGTGACACTGTAGCAGCGTGGAAAATTCTAAAATTTAAAGAAAGCAACAATGTGCTTCAAGCCCAGGGCATACATAGGGAGAGAAGGGAGTGGGCTATTGGCGACAAACAGTCCTCGACTTACGACGACAACATGGGCCAGAATCTCTCTTACTAAGCAAGGTGGTTTTTAAGTGAGTCACCCGACTCACATTTTGATTCAGTGAATCGCTGTTGTTGTTAAGTGAGTCACACCGTCGTTAAGTGAAACCAGTTTCCTCAATTGACTGCTTGTCGGAAGCCGTCTGGGAAGGTTGCAAATGGCGATCATGTGACTTCGAGATGTTGCAACCATCGTAAATACATGCCGGTAACTAATTGCCCAAATTTGATCACATGTTTGCGGGGAATGCTGCAATGGTCGTAAGTGCGAGGACTAGTCATAAGTCTTTTTTTCAGTGCAATTTTAACTTTGAACAGTCACTAAACGAATGGTCGTAAGTTTACCACACTATTATAAAGCTTTCAGAAAGCTGTCCTTTAGATTTATTTAGCTTTAGCTTTAGACAAAAATTTGCTCTTGTCCTTTCTTTTACCGTACAAATGGTGTCATCGAATGCAGTTTTTCACATCCGTGGGAAAAATATAGAAATTAAGATTGCGTTTTAAAAATAAATAATATATACCTTTCAATTTCTTAATATTTTTATTAGAATGTGTGGATTTGTAAAGTTCTTCATGGTTTTGCTCTTGAATTTTCCTTTGTAAAGCAAAGTGGTAAACATAAACAATTACAGGTAACCAGTGGTGAGATTCAGCTGGTTCACACCGGTTTGGGAGAACCGGTAGCTAAATTTACTTGAATTCAGAGAACCGGCTGGCTTCTGGAAGTCCAGTGTAGGCCTTGGAGGCCTCCCAGACCTAGAATGGCCCAACGGCAGTGCATGGATACCACTTCCGGAAGACCCTTCTAGGCATCGGAGGCCTGAAGGAGGCCTCCCAGGCCTAGAACAGCCCACAGGAAGTGCGTGGATGCCACTTCCGGAAGTCCGTTCTAGGCATCGGAGGCCTGAAGGAGGCCTCCCAGGCCTAGAATGGCTCACAGGAAACGCGTGGATGCCACTTCCGGAAGTCTGTTCTAGGCATCGGAGGCCTGGAGGAGGCCTCCCAGGCCTAGAATGCCACACAGGAAGTGCGTGGATGCCACTTCCGGAAGTCCGTTCTAGGCGTCGGAGGCCTGAAGGAGGCCTCCCAGGCCTAGAATGGCCCACAGGAAGTGCGTGGATGCCACTTACGGAAGTCTGTTCTAGGCATTGGAGGCCTGGGCCTGCATCACATAATAGAACCCGTTGTTCAGGTATTTGAATCCCATCACTGCAGGTAAACCTTGATTTAAGACTACAATTGGATTTGGAATTTGGGTCATACCTTGGGGCGTTCATTAAGTGGTTGATCACATGACCTGACTCGATTTTACGATTGTTTTTACAATTGTCATCAAGTGAGTCAGGGCAATAGCTAAGCGAACCACGTGGTTGGTTAAGTGAATCCGGTGTACGCAATGCCCCCTTTTTTGCTGTTTACGTCTTCATCACTTGAAAACAAATGGAGCAAGGGAAAGGATACATCCACCACACAACTCTACCTTGAACGATTCCGGCTTGTGTGTTCCCACAGCTCAATTCCGCCGACAAATCCATGGAGTACGGACGGGATTTCCGGATCAAGCATTACGCAGGAGACGTTACGTGAGTGTTTTTCCTTAATCGTTCCCCCTTACTTCCCCTTCCTCTTGATGAAGAAGCATGCTGGGTGTTGGGGAATTCTGGGACTCGAAGTCCACCCCTCTTAAAGCATGGTGGCTGGGGAATTCTGGGAATTGATCCATTCATGCTGGCTGGTGGATTCTGGGAGTTGAAGTCCACCTCTCTTAAAGCATGGTTGCTGGGGAATTCTGGGAGTTGAAATCCACTTCTCTTAAAGCATGCTGGCTGGGGAATTCTGGGAATCGATCTATCCACGCTGGGTGTTGGGGAATTCTGGGAGTTGAAGTCCACTTCACTTAAAGCATGGTGGCTGGGGAATTCTGGGAATCGATCATGCTGGGTGCTGGGGAATTCTGGGAGTTGGTCCACCCCTCTTAAAGCATGCTGGCTGGGGAATTCTGGGAGTTGAAGTCCACTTCTCTTAAAGCATGGTGGCTGGGGAATTCTGGGAATCGATCTATCCATGCTGGGTGTTGGGGAATTCTGGGAGTTGAAGTCCACCTCTCTTAAAGCATGGTGGGTGGGGAATTCTGGGAATCGATCCATCCATGCTGGCTGGTGGATTCTGGGAGTTGAAGTCCACCCATTTTAAGGGGATCAATTTGCAAAACATCCTTTGACTGATTTGAGCCCGAGGATCATGCTGCTCAAGATGGCAGTTACCTTCCGCCTCGGATCTGTCCCGCTCACTTCATGTCTGAATCTGGCTTTCAGGTATTCCGTGGAAGGATTTCTAGACAAGAACAAGGATTTCTTGTTCCAGGATTTCAAGCGACTGCTGTTCAACAGGTATGTCGGACCAAGGCCGTGGGAGAACTCTGGATTTCAAAAAAAAACCCCAACAACCTGATTTGAAGTAGACAATTTGACCGTCGACCTCAGGGTACCGAGAGTCCTCAACTTACGACCATCATACAGCCCCAACATTTTGGTCGCTAAGCGAGACAGCCGTTCAGTGAATTTTGCCCCGTTTGATGACCTTCCTCGCCCTCTCACTCTGCAGTCCTTCCGCTAGCCAGGAGGTGGTTGTGTCAGTCTGGCTTTCCCCATTAACTTGGTTTGTCGGAAGGTCCCCAAAAGGGTTCAATAAGTCATGTGGTCGTTAAGCGAAGCTGGCTTCCCCCATCGGTTTGGCTCGTCAGAGGGTCGCAAAAGGGGATATAGCATGACCCCCCCCGGGACACTGCGACCGTCATAAAGGGGAGTCCGTTGCCGAGCGTGTGAATTTTGATCCCGTGACTGTGGGGAGGCTGCGACGGTCATTAAGTGTGAAAAACGGTCGTATGTTTTTTTTCAGTGCTCTTGTAAGGTCCGAGGTCCCTTCCAACCCTGTTGTTCTATGATTGTGTAAGGGTCTCCTGCTCGAGCAGGGGGTTGGACTAGATGACCTCCGAGGTCCCTTCCAACCCTGTTATTCTATGATTGTGTAAGGGTCTCCTGCTTGAGCAGGGGGTTGGACTAGACGACCTCCGAGGTCCCTTCCAACCCTGTTATTCTATGATTGTGTAAGGGTCTCCTGCTCGAGCAGGGGGTTGGACTGGATGACCTCCGAGGTCCCTTCCAGCTGTTGTTATTCTGTTAGTGTCTCTTGCAAAGGCGATTCTCATTGTGAAAACCGGTCCTAAGACGTCTTTTCCAGGGCCGTCGTAACTTCAAACGGTCACTATAACTCCCATCATGCTAAGCTAGCACCTGGGACCCCCGACGGGAAGAGGCCCCCGACCGTCCCTTAGATACGATTTCAAACTCTCCACGGTCCTCGGTGGCGAATAACCCCCAACTTTTCCACCGTCATCCTTTACCTCCCGGGCGCCATCTTGACTTTTTTGACCCCCTCGGGGGGCGTCTTTTCCCAGCGCGGACCCCGTCCTTCAGGAGATGTGGCCGGAGGGCAAGCAGAGCATCACGGAAGTCACCAAGCGCCCCCTGACGGCAGCCACCCTCTTCAAGAACTCCATCGTGGCCTTGGTGGACAACCTAGCCTCCAAGGTACGTCCCAGGTCTTCCTTCTCTTCTAGCGTTCCTCAGCCTCGGCAATCTGAAGATGGGTGGACTTCAACTCCCAGAATTCCCTAGTCCCGGGAACGGGGCTCCCAAAACAGAGACTGAGGCCACAGATAGAAGGAGGACCTCTGTAGATAGTAGAGTTGAAGTCAGTGGACAGTAGAGTTTGAAGTCCACCCATCTTCAAGTAGCCAAGCTTGAGGAGCGTCGTTCTGCTTCCTGTCCTCCGTGACGTCAACCAACCTTCTTGATGTTGAAGATGGGTGGACTTCAACTCCCAGAATTCCCTAGTCTGGAGAACGGGGGCTCTGAAAGAGGGAGACTGGGGCTAACAAACCGCTGGGCAACCTCAGTAGACGCCTTCCCAAGTATCTGAGATCCTCCTTCTTTGTCTCTCAACCTGGCCAACCTGAAGACAGGGAGTTCAACTCCCAGAATTCCCCAGTTCCTCTGAATACGGAACCCAAAAGGAGGCTGAGGCAAACAGGCCACGGGAGGACTTCAGTAGACACCTTCCCAAGTATCTCATGTCCTCCTTCTATGACCATGTTCCTCGACCTTGTCAATCGAAAAACAGGTGGACTTCAATTCCCATAATTCCCCAATCCTGTGAACTGTGCTCTGAAAGAGGGAGACTGGGGCAAACAGGCCATTGGGACACCTCAGTAGACACCTTCCCAAGTATCTCAGGTCCTCCTTCTAGGTCCCTCAACCTTGGCAATGTTAAAATGGTGGACTTCAACTCCCAGAATTCCCCAGTCCTATGAACGGAGCACCGAAAGAGGGAGACTGGAGCTAACAAGTCTCAATAGCAGTGGTTGGATTCAGCCGGTTCGCACCAGTTCGGCAGAACCGGTAGCTAAATTTTGCTAAGTTCGGAGAACTGGCTTAATGCACAGTGCTTCCGGAAGTCCAGTCTAGGCCTCGGAGGTCTGGAGGAGGCATTCCAGGGCTAGAACGGCCCGCCAGAAGTGCATGGATGCCACTTCTGAAAGTCTGTTCTAGGCCTGGGAGGCCTGGAGGAGACCTCCCAGGCCTAGAACAGCCCGCCGGAAGTGCGTGGATGCCGCTTCCGGAAGTCCCTTCTGGGCCTCGGAGGCCCAGGCCTGCATCCAATAAGAGAACCGGTTGTTCAGGTATTTGAATCCCACCACTGCTCAGTGGACACCTTCCCAAGTATCTCAGGTCCTCCTTCTCTGTTCCTCAACCATGGCAATTTCAAAATGGTGGACTTCAACTCCCAGAATTCCCCGGTCTTCCGAATTGTGCTTTTGAAGAGGGAGACAGGGACAAACCAGCACTTGGGGCTCCTTTCCGGCTGGAGAAGGAGGAACTCCGGATGGGGAGGGAGTTGCGACTGTCGCCCGTCTATTTTCAGCTTCGCTGGCAGCTAAAATTAGAGGGCCTGCCAGATGGCGGCTTGTGCATGACTGGTGTGCTATAAATAAGCCACACTAAGATGCAGATTGCGGTTAGTTTTCAAGGTTTATTATGCAACGCGAAGCATGTAAGGCTCCTAAATCTTGCAAAAGTCGATATATCGGAGACAGACGTCAGCTGAAATCCTCTCTAGTATAAGTGACACAAACACACTCCTTCTGGCTGTTAGCAAGTTTTTACAGGTAGTCCTTAATTTACGGCCACAACTGAGCCCCCAAATTTCCGTTGCTAAGTGAGTTTTGCCCCGTTTTACAACCTTCCAGGCAATCGTTGTTAAGTGAATCATGAGGCTGGGCAATGAGTAACCCGCGAAATGGGGATCGCGTGACCCCCAGGCCACGGCGACCATCGTAAACACACGCTGGATCATGTGATCGTGGGAACGCGACAATAGTCATAAGTCTGAGGACCGGTTGTCAGTCACATTTTTCAAGGCCACGGTAAACTTGAACAATCCCTAAATGAATATGGTCGTTAAGTCGAGGACTGCCTCTCGCATGAACGTCTCATTTATGAAAGCACCGATATATCGGTGGTCCTCGGCTTACGACTGTTCACAGTGACCGTTTCAAGTGACAACGGCACTGAAAAAAGTGACTTAGGACCGTTTTTCACACTTAACGACCGTTTCATCATCGTCGAAATTCAGACGCTGGGCCACTGACTCATATTTATGATGGTGGCGGTGTCCCCGTGGTTCCCTGCTCCCCTTTGGCGACCATCTGATCGGAAAGTCAGTGGGGAAGACAGATTTACCTCACAACGGTATGACTCACAACGGCAGGGCAACCGCCACTTAACAAATGACTTGCTTAGCAACGGAGGTTTGGGGTCGTAAGACAAGGGCTACCGTCCTATCGCACTTAGCAAGACCTGCCCGGTTTCAAATCTAGCGTCGGTTCTCGTGTCGCCCGAGGAAACTTGATCTTATTTCCAACCAAAAACCGCAATTTCAGCCGACGGGGCAAACTGGAGTCATGAGATGGGTCCTCTCCTAACTCCACACGTGCTCCTTTCTCCACAGGAGCCCTACTACGTCCGTTGCATCAAGCCCAACGATCACAAGTCCCCGCTGCTGTTTGACGAGGAACGTTGCCGTCACCAAGTGTCGTATCTGGGCTTGCTGGAGAACGTGCGGGTCCGAAGGGCCGGCTTTGCCTACCGGCAACCGTACCACCGTTTCCTGCTCCGGTAGGTTTACGGCAAAGTCTTGGCGCGCTTCCAGAAGGAACAAAAGACCCGGTGTTCTCTTAGGCAGCGTCCGGTGCCCTCGGGGTCTTCGGCCCTTCGCTGAGCAGGGGGAGGAAGGTGCCGGATGCAGCCAGGAAATCGGCAGCCATCGTAATCCCCCTCATCGTAATCACGTCATCTTTAAGCACACTCTCTTCTGGCACGGATGACGTTACCTAGTTGGGTCATGAGATGTCGGCACGAAAACAAGCAAGCTCAGAGGGCACCAAAGACCTACAGTCATCGTCCTCCTCCACCTCCTCCTCCTCCTCCTCCTCCTTCCCATGAACCCCACTCCCTTCTGGCACTGATGTTGTTCCCTAGTTTGGTCATGAAACGTCTGCATGAAAACAAGCAAGCTCAGAGGGCACCAAAGACCCAAAATCATTGTCATTATTGTTCTCCTCCTCCTCCTCCTCCTCCTCCTCCTCCTCCTCCTCCTCTCCACACCCCTCCCTTCTAACACTGATGATGTTCCCTAGTTGGGTCATGAAATGTCTGCAAGGAAAACATCCAGCTCAGAGACCACCCAGGACCCCACAATCGTTTTTCCTCCTCCCCCTCCCCCTCCTCCTCCCCCTCCTCCTCCTCCTTCCCATGAACCCCACTCTCTTGTAGTACTGATGTTGTTACCTAGTTGGGTCATCAAACATCTGCATGAAAACAAGCAAGCTCAGAGGGCACCAAAGACCCACAATCATTGTCGTTGTTGTCGTAATCCTCCTCCTCCTCCTCCTCCTTCCCATGAACCCCACTCCCTTCTGGGACTGATGTTGTTACCTAGTTGGGTCATCAAATGTCTGCAAGAAAACAAGTACGCTCAGAGGGCACCAAAGACCCACAGTCCTTCTTCCTTCATCTTCCTTCTTCCGCCTTCTCGTCCTGTTCCTTCCTCCTCCTCCTCCTCCTGTCTGCAAACCCCACTGCCTTCTAGCACGGATGTTCCCTAGTTGGGTCATGAAACGTATGTAAGAAAACCACCGAGGACAGAGAGCACCAAGGACCTCATAGAACTTTTCTTCCTCTTCCTCTTCCTCCTCCTCCTCTCTTTTTCTCCTCCTCTCCACAAACCCACGTAGCACTGATGATGTTACCCAGTTGGGTCATGAAACCCCCAAGCTCAAAGACAACAACCCCCCCACCGCAAGGACCCGACAAAAAAAAGGGAGGGATACAAATCCAACGGGGCGAATCCTGGTTCTGAGCAGAGCAAGAATGGAGCTGAGCCATCTCCCCCTTTCTCCTCCATCTGCTAGCTTTCTCCCTGCGGGGTTTCCATTTTGCAACGGCGAGAAACTTCAAACGGAGGAACGATTTATTGCAGGACAAAATACCTGAGCTTCGTGCTCTGGGGTGGAAACGGACACGTTTGAGCCATCGAACCTCCGACGGTCTTCTGAAGGCCCTCTACACGCCGGTCAAAGCAAGCCCAAATCTCAAACCTTCTTCTCCCCCCCCCCCGCCCAGGTACAAAATGACGTGCGAATACACCTGGCCCAACCACCTCATGCCCTCGGACGGCGCAGCCACCCAAGCCCTGATGGAGCAACACGGCTTCCAAGACGACGTGGCGTACGGGCAAACCAAGATCTTCATACGAACGCCTCGCACCTTGTTCGCCCTGGAGCAGGAGCGGGCCAACCTGATCCCCATTATTGTGTTGTTGTTGCAGAAGGTACCAAGGGGTTGTGGGCAGGGGTGGGATTCAAACCCCTGAACAACCGGTTCTCTTATTGGATGCAGGCCTGGGCCTCCGAGGCCTAGAACGGACTTTCAGAAGTGGCATCCACACACTTCCGGCGGGCTGTTCTAAGCCTGGGAGGCCTCCTCCAGACCTCCGAGGCCTAGAACAGACTTCTGGAAGTGGCATCCACGCACTTCCAGCGGGCTGTTCTAGGCCTGGGAGGCCTGCTCCAGGCCTCCGAGGCGTAGAACAGACTTCCGGAAGTGGCATCCACACACTTCCGGTGGGCTGTTCTAGGCCTGGGAGGCCTCCTCCAGACCTCCGAGGCCTAGACTGGACTTCCGGAAGCAGTGTGCATTAAGCCGGTTCTCTGAACTCAGCAAAATTTAGCTACCGGTTCTGCCGAACTGGTGCGAACCGGCTGAATCCCACGACTGGTTTGAGGTCACCAGTTGGTGGGCAAAGGCGGTGTGTCTGGTCCTCTCGTTCCAACGAGAACTCGATCCAAGAAACGGGCGCCGTACAGCATATTTAGCATCCCGAAATGAAACTGTTGGAGTTCCGGGTGGTCCTTGATCTACAACAGGTCCTATAGTGACCGTTCAAAGTTACAACGGCAGTGGAAAGACCTACGCAACAGTCTTGCGAAGGAAAAGTACGGATCCTGGCTTAACGCTCGGTATAACCACATTACCGGCAGCCGCCAGTTTCCGATGTCCTTATAGGTAAAGGTAGTCCTCAACTTACAACGGTGCATTTACAGTGACCATTCGAAGTTATAACAGCAGTGGAAAGATCTATGTAGCAGTCTTGCGAAGGAAAACTATGAATTGTGGCTTAACGCTCGGTATAATCACGTTACCGGCAGCCGCCGGTTTCCGATGTCCTTATAGTAAAGGTAGTCCTCAACTTACAATGGTGCATTTATAGTGACCCATTCAAAGTTACAACAGCTCTGAAAAAGGAGAGTTAGGACCGTTTGTCCCGCTTAACGACCGTTGACGGTCACATGGTTGAAATCCAGACACTTGGCAATCAACTCGTACTTACAATCGTCGCAGTGTCCTGGGGTTACGCGATCCCCTTTTGCGAGCTTCTGACGAGCCAAGTCAAGGGGGGAAAGCCCGATTCGCTGAACGACCGTGTGACTAATTTAACCCCCGCACCACTTCACGAGTGTGCCAAGGCGGGTCGTAAAACGGGGCTTACGGTTGCAGTCGTAACACGAGGACCGCCTTTACAAGGGGGAGGGTCAAAATGCCCTTGTATATGTCCTCCTGATGTGGTTGTGCGGCGGTTGCGTTGTCCTAAAGAGGGAAACGTTAACAGGTCACAGGACTGAGGTGGTCCTCGCGTTACGACCACAACTGAGTTAAAATTTTGTGTTCCGTGTGGTGAGTCCGGGTTCTGATGTGCTTCTTAAACCCAGGTCTGGAGAGGAGCCCTCGCCCGCAAACATTGCCGGTACCTGCGCGCCATCTACACAATCATGTCCTGCTACAAGCGTCACAAAGTGAGGTCCTACCTGCTGGAGCTGGTAGAACGCTTCCAAGGGGTGCGCAAGATGGCCGACTACGGCAAAAGTGTGGTGTGGCCCGAGCCTCCCGCTGTGCTGGCCCAGTTCCAGGAGACCAGCAAAGTCATCTTTTGCAGGTAAATCCCACTGGGATCCAGCGGGATTCCTTTCTAGCTCTCCGTAATCCAGTGTTTTCGCAACCTTACTGACGATAAGAGGGGTGGACTTCAACTCCCAGAATTCCCCAGCCTGTATCCTTTCAGGTGAATGCCACCCCTCTTAAAGCATGCCAGGTGGGGGATTCTGGGAGTTGAAGTCCACCCCGCTTAAAGCATGCCGGCTGGGGGATTCTGGGAGTGGAAGTCCTCCCATCTTGAAGCCTGGCTGGCTGGGGGATTCTGGGAGTCGAAGTCCTCCCCTCTTAAAGCCTGGCTGGCTGGGGGATTCTGGGAGTTGAAGTCCACCCCTCTTAAAGCCTGGCTGGCTGGGGGATTCTGGGAGTGGAAGTCCTCCCCTCTTAAAGCGGTTGAAGTTGTCGACCGTCTCAATTTCGATCAGGGGGGGGGTCTGGCACGGTCCCTAGTCCCTTTCGTGAGGGCCGCTGCCCCTTTTGAACGGTTACTAAATGAACCACTGTAAATTGAGGATGACTTGTAACGCCCCCCCCCCCCGGTGTCTTGTGGTTGTGTTGCTACAGGTGGCGAGCGAGGCAGCTGGTGACCAACATCCCTCCCTCGGAGATGGGCCAAATCAAGGCCAAGGTTGCCGCCTTCGATGTCCTGCAAGGCCGGCGGACAAACTGGGGTTGTTGTCGCAACTGGAGACAAAACTATTTGGCGTCGGTAGGTGCTTTGTTGAAAAAGTCACACAATGGTACAATTCTTTCGTCGTGTCCACATTTGCCTCTGTCGGGATAGAAAAAAAGAAAAAAAAAGGCATTTGGGGCCTGGCAAACGACTCGTATTTACGACGGTCGCAGAGTCCCGGGTCATGGGATCAAAACTCAGACGTTCGGCAACTGACTCGTATTTATGACGGTCGCAGCGTCCCGGGGTCACGTGATCGAAATCCAGACGCTCGTCAAACGACTCGTATTTACGACGGTTGCAAAGCTCCCTTCCCCAATTTCTCCCTTCATGACCGAAATTCTGGCGTCTATTGTCGTAATTCGATAAACCTGTAGAATTCCAGACAATAATAATAATAATTAATAACAATTAATAACAATTAATAACAAATAATAATAATAATAATAATAATAATAATAATAATAATAATAATAATAATAATAATAATAATAATAATAATAATAATAATAATAATAATAATAATAATAATAATAATAATAATAATAAAAGTTGGAAGGGGCCTTGGAGGTCATCCAGTCCAACCCCTTGCTCAGGCAGGAAACCCTATACCATTTCGGACAACTGGCTGTTCCGTCTCTTCGCGAAAACCTCCAGCGTTGGGGCACCCGCAACCGCCGGAAAGCAAGCCGCAGACACACAAACCCAGACACGGAAACACACACATACAAGGAGGCCTCCCCAGCTTTGAAAGTGCCAGCTAATGAACGGGCTCCACTTAATGACGCAAAGCGGGTCTCTTCCCGGCTGTCCGTGGGAGAGGATAATTGGAGGCCTCTTCCAAGCAGTGGGTTCTGTGTGTGTGTGTGTGTGTGCTCCCCAGATTTGCCTTCTGTTTACGCTTGGATGTGGGTTGATTGTTGTGTCGTCTTTGGCGGTGAGTCGAGGATCTGGGGGTGGGGTGATTTGTGCAACGTGGTGCGGGGGACAAATCACAGGAGAGTGAGCGTTGCGGTCTCGGCTACTCGTTCCTTTCCTATTGGCTTGAAAAAATAAAAAATAAGAAAACCTCTCCAAATCGCAGCCGGATGGATTGAGGGTTTGAAAAGGAGACCACTCAGTCCTCCTCCTCCTCCTCCTCCCCCTCCTCCCTTCGAGCACTGATGATGTCACCTAGTCAGGTCATGAGACGTCTGCTAGAAAACCACCCAGCTCAGAGAGCACCAAGGACCCTACAGTCCTCCCTCCTCCTCCTCCTCCTCCTCTCTCTCTCTCTCTTTCCCTTTCTCTCCAAACCTACCTTCCTTCCTTCTGGCACTGATCATATTACCTAGTTGGCTCCTGAAACGTCTGCAAGGAAACAGCCCAGCTCAGAGAGCATCAAGGACCTCATAGTCTTTTTCTCCTCCTCCTCCTCCTCCTCCTCCTCCTCCCCCCCCTCCTCCTTCTAGCTCATCTCCTGTCCTCATTGCTTCCTCTGCAGGCCGAGGAGAACCCGGCTTTGGCCCCCCAGTTCGTCAAGCAGGTGTCAGCCCTGAAAGACAAGATGCACTTCAGGGCGGTGTTGTTCTCAGGCCACGTCCGTAAGGTGAGACACCGGGGGGGTCAGGCTGGCTGAGGGAATTCTGGGAGTTGGAAGTCCAGCCCATCTTCAAGTGTCCGAGTCTGAGACAGAGACGGAGACACGGTGGATGGAGGGAGCGGGAAAGAATATACAGATAGATAAGTAGGCAGAGAAAGATGGTAGATGATAGATAGATAGATAGATAGATAGATAGATAGATAGATAGATAGATAGATAGATAGATAGATAGATAGATAGATAGATAGATAGATAGATAGAGACAGACAGAGAGAGAGAGAGCAAGAGAGAAAGTAAACACAGACAGAGAGGCAGAGAGAGAGAGAAAAAAAAGAAAGAGAGAGACAGAGAGAGACAGAGAAAAAGACACACACAGAGAGAGAAAGAGATAGAGAGAGAAAGAGAAAGAGGGGGGGAGAGAGAGAAAGAGAGACAGGCAGAGAAACAGATGAAGGGAGAGAAAGAGAGAAAGAGACAGAGAGAGAGAAAAATTTAGAAGGAGTGAGAGAGAGACAGAGAGAGAGACCAAGAGAAAGAGAGAGAGACAGAGCGAGAACGAGAGAGAGAAAGAAAGAGACAGAAAGAGAGGGAGGGAGAGGGAGAGACAGAAAGAGGGAGAGAGAGAGAAAGAGGGAGAGAAAAGAAAGAGGGAGAGAGAAACAGAAAGAGGAGAGAAAGAAAGAGGGTTAGGTCTCCATGATACCACCTCCAGCAGGTGTCAGTTCGAAGCGTGACATTCGCAGGTGGGGCACTGCCATCCCATAATATCAGGGAAGTGCCAGGTTGAAGAAGGCCGCTCTATCCCCAGAGGTCTCTATGATACCACCCCCAGCAGGTGCCAGTTCGAAGCCTGACGTCCGCAGGTGGGGTGTTGCCATCCCATAATATCTGGAAAGTGCCAGTTAGAGAAGACCACTCTATCCCCGGAAGCCTCTATGATACCAGCTCCAGCAGGTGCCAGTTAGAACTATGGCATCCACAGGTGTGGCTATTGCCAAGTCCCTCAACCTCTGGAACGTGCCAATTCAGAGATGGCTGCTCTATCCCTGGAAGTCTCTATGATACTATCCCCAATGTGCACCAATCAGAAGCAGGGCCTCCATAGGTTGGCATTGCCATGTCCTTCAGCCAGTTCGAGAAGACCGCTCTATGCCCGGAGGTCTCTATGATACCACCTCTAGCAGTTGCCAATTAGAGTCATGGCCTCCGCAGATATTGCCTTGCCAAGTCCCTCAACTTCTGGAAGGTGCCGGTTAGAGAAGTCCTTTCTATCCCTGGAAGTCTCTATGATACCACCTCTATCAGGTGCCAGTTAGAGCTATGGCATCCACAGGTGTGGCATTGCCAAGTCCCCCAACCTCTGGAAGGGGCCAAGATAGAGAAGACTGTTCTATCCCTGGAAGTCTCTATGATACTATCCCCAGCGTGCATCAGTCAGAAGCCGGGCCTCCACAGGTTGGCATTGTCAGGTCCCTCAGCCAGTTCAAGAAGACCGCTCTATGCCTGGACGTCTCTATGATACCACCTCTAGCAGTTGCCAATTAGAATCATGACCTCCACAGATATTGCCTTGCCAAGTCCCTCAACAGTTAGAGAAGGCCGCTCTGTCCCTGGAAGTCTCTATGACAACACCTCCAAAGTCTCAATTAGGAAGCATGACATCCACAGGGTTCCCCCAACCTGGAAAGGCCAAGCTATCCCTGGAAGTCTCTATGATGTGCGCCAGTCAGAAGCATGGCCGCCACAGGTGTGGCGTTGCCAGGTCCTTCAGTCAGCTCGAGAAGACCGCTCTATCCCTGGAGGTCTCTATGATACTATCCCCAGCCTGCACCAATTAGAAGCATGGCCTCCACAGGTGTGGCCTTGCCAGGCCCTTCAGCCAGTTCGAGAAGACCGCTCTATCCCTGGAAGTGTCTATGATACTATCCCCAGCCTGTACCAATTAGAAGCATGGCCTCCACAGGTGTGGTGTTGCCAGGCCCTTCAGCCAGCCCAAGAAGACCGCTCTATCCCTGGAGGTCTCTATGATACTATCCCCAGCGTACGCCGATTAGAAGCATGGCCTCCACAGGTGTGGCGTTGCCAGGTCCTTTCAGCCAGTTCGAGAAGACCGCTCTGTCCCTGGAGGTCTCTATGATAGCACCCCCACCGCGCCAGCTAGAAGCCCGAAGCTGGTTCAGTTCTAAGCAGGAAGCACCCTATAGGATGTCGCCTGGCCCCCGTAGACCTTTGGGGCCGAAACGGGTGGGCCGCCCCCCCTATTTCTGGATCTGCGGGGTGGGTGGGTCTTCTTCTCGAGGGGGGCGGGCCTTTCGTGACCTCCCCACCGCCATAGGTCAACCGTTGCAACAGACGGACGGATCGAGCCCTCCTGATCACCGACCAGCACCTCTACAAGCTGGACCCCCGGAAGCAGTACCGGGTCAAGAAAGCCATTGCACTGAGCAAGGTAAGGAGGGTGGGGGGGGGTGTCTCCTGATTTGGGGAGGGGTCTGCATTAGAGCAGAAGGAGCTTCCAGGGTTCGGGAGGCGGCAGCTGCAGAGAGGATGCAGACCGAGGAAGCCTCCTTCCCAGCTTTACGGATCGGACGGATGATGTTCCCTAGTTGGGTCACGAAACATCTGCAAGGGAACCAGCCAGCTCAGAGAGCACCAGGGACCCCACAGTGCTTTTCTCCTCCTCCTCCTCCTCCTCCTCCTGCTCTTGCTCCAACACCTGCTCCTCTCCTCCTCTCTCTCTCTCTCTTTCTCTACAAACCTTCCTTCCTTCTGGCACTGATGATATTACATAGTTGGGTCTGGAATGTCTTGAAGAAAACCGCCCAGTTCAGACAACACCCAGGACCCCACAGTTCCTCCTCCTCTCTCTCTCTCTCTCTTTCCCTTTCTCTCCAACCTACCTTCCTTCCTTCCTTCTGGCACTGATCATATTACTAGTTGGCTCATGAAACTTCTGCAAAAAAAACCTCAAGCTCAGACAACACCCAGGACCCCACAGTTCCTCCTCCTCCTCCTCCTCCTCCTCCTCCCTTCTAGCATTGATGATGTTCCCTAGTTGGGTCATGAAACGTCTGCAGGAAAACCACCCAGCTCAGAGAGCATCAAGAACCCCACAGTCCTCCTCCTCCTCCTCCTCCTCCTCTCTCTCTCTCTCTCTCTCTCTCTCTCTCTCTCTCTCTCTCTCTCTCTCTCTTCTTTCTCTTTCTCTACAAACCTTCCTTCTGTCACTGATGATATTACCTAGTTGGGTCATGAAATGTCTGCAAGGAAACCCACATGCTCAGACAACACCCAGGACCCCACAGTCCTTCTTCCTCCTCCTCCTCCTCCTCCTCCTCCTCCTCCTCCTCCTCCTCCTTTCTAGCATTGATGATGTTCCCTAGTTGGGTCATGAAACGTCTGCAAGAAAACCACCCAGCTCAGAGAGCATCAAGAACCCCACAGTCCTCCTCCTCCTCCTCCTCCTGCCTCTCTCTCTCTCTCTCTCTCTCTCTCTCTTCTTTCTTTCTCTTTCTCTACAAACCTTCCTTCTGTCACTGATGATATTACCTAGTTGGGTCATGAAATGTCTGCAGGAAACCCACATGCTCAGACAACACCCAGGACCCCACAGTCCTTTCCTCCCTCCTCCTCCTCCTCCTCCTCTCTCCTCCTCCTCCTCCTCCTCCTCCCTTCTAGCATTGATGATGTTCCCTAGTTGGTCATGAAACGTCTGCAAGAAAACCACCCAGCTCAGAGAGCATCAAGAACCCCACAGTCCTCCTCCTCCTCCATCCTCCTGCCCTCTCTCTCTCTCTCTCTCTCTCTCATCTCTCTCTCTCTCTCTCTTCTCTTTCTTTCTCTTTCTCTACAAACCTTCCTTCTGTCACTGATGATATTACCTAGTTGGGTCATGAAATGTCTGCAAGGAAACCACATGCTCAGACAACACCCAGGACCCCACAGTCCTTCTTCCCCTCCTCCTCCTCCTCCTCCTCCTCCTCCTCCTCCTCCTCCTCCTCCTCCTCCTTCTAGCATTGATGATGTTCCCTAGTTGGATCATGAAACGCTGCAAGAAAACCACCCAGCTCAGAGAGCATCAAGGACTCCAAAGTCCTTCATCCTGCTGCTCCTCCTCTCTCTCTCTCTCTCTCTCTCTCTTTCTGTCCCTTTCTCTCCAAACTTTCCTTCCTTCTAGCACTGAAGATTTACCTAGTTGGGTCATGAAACGCGTGCAAGAAAAGCCACCCAGCTCAGACAACACCCAGGACCAAACAGTCCTTCCTCCTCCTCCTCCTCCTCCTCCTCCTCCTCCTCCTCCTCCTCCTCCAATTGATTCCCGTAAAGCTGCTGCTCTGAAGCTTTTCCTTCGCACTCGGGATCCGTGGAGGGACAAAATATATATATTTAAAATTCAATTTTCTTGACGCTCCTTCGCCCTGCCAGGTGTCCGGGCTGAGTGTCACCAGCGGAGAGGACCAGCTGGTGGTCTTCCACCTGGAGAAGCAGAAGGCCCTGGTGGTCTGTCTCCATCGCATGCAGCCGGCCAACGAGAACCGGGTCGGGGAGCTGGTGGGGGTGCTGGTGGACCACTTCCGAAGGTGGGTGATACGTCTCTCTCAAAAGCAGCTGCTAGGGCTTGTCCTCGACTTAGCGCCACGAACGGGGCCCGACGTTTCCGTTACTAAGCGAGAACACTCGTAAAGGCAGTTTGGCTCCATGATCTTCCTTATCATCCATCCATCCATCCCCCCTTTGTCATGGTTTTGATAGACAGACAGGAATCAAGCAGGACTCCAGGGCTGTCTTGTCTGTCTTTTATCTAATCCATCCATCCATCCATCCATCCATCCATCCATCCATCCATCCATCCATCCATCCATCCATCCATCCATCCATCCATCCATCCATCCATCCATCCATCCATCCATCCATCCATCCATCCATCCATCCATCCATTCCATCCATCCATCCATCCATCCATCCATCCATCATCCACATCCATCCATCCATCCATCCATCTATCCATCCAATCTATCCCTATCTATCTATCTATCTATCTATCTATCTACCTACCTACCTACCTACCTACCTACCTACCTACCTACCTACCTACCTACCTACCTATCTATCTATCTATCTATCCATCCATCCACCATCCATCCATCCCATCCATCCATCCATCCATCCATCCATCCATCCATCCATCCATCCATCCATCCATCATCTCTATCCATTTTCTATCTTATCCATCCCCGTCCATCCATCCATCCATCCATCCATCATCCATCATCCTCCTCCATCCATCCATCCATCCATCCATCCATCCATCCATCCATCCATCCCTGTCTGTCTGTCTGCCTATCTCTCTCTCTCTCTCTCTCTCTCTCTCCTGCCTTATAGCATCTGCCACATGAAAAGGACTCCTGCCTCTTTCCCCACATTCCCAGACAAACACCCATCTCTCCACCCTTCAACCTGGCAACCCAGCATCCTGGGTCCATCCTCCACGGCGCGCCCATGGCAGAGCTGACGAGACGGCGCGGGGGTGGGGACGATGGCAGCCGTCCTTCCGGTGTTTTCCGCCGGGCTAAGACCCCGGTTCCAGTGCCATCGTCCCTTTGAGCGGTCACGAAACCGACCGTCGTAAGCCGAGGACTTACCGAGAGGGTCTTTGGCTGTGACCCCCCCTGCAGCGAGGACCTGGGAGTTTAATCCCCCCCCCATTAAACTAACCTAGTTTCTGGGTTAACAGTTGCACGAAGGAGACAGGGGGTCAGGAAGAGAAATTAGACAATGAAATCAAATGAAATCAAATCTTATTTTAGAACAGCTGCTCTAATTCCTGGTCTATTTTGGGGACGGGCGGATCCTGATCTCTATAAAACCCGTAAAATGTTTAACCCCGGAGACCGTTTCTATTCGCTGGAAGATTATCTGGAGAATTTCTGTTGTTAAGTGAATCACGGGGTCGCTCTGGCAATCCAGCTTTCCCCCGGCTGACTTTAGAAGTAGTCAACCAATCGGAATAGAGCTGGAAGGGACCTGGGAGGTCATCCAGTCCAACCCCCTGCTCAAGCAGGAGACCTTACAGAATCATAGATGAACAGAGTTAGAAGGGACCTGGGAGGTCATCTATTCTAGTCCAACCCCCTGCTCAAGCAGGAGACTCTTACAGAATCATAGAATGACAGAGTTGGGACCTTAGAGGTCATCTAGCCCAACCCCCTGCTCAAACAGGAGACCCTATAGGTGTGTGAACTCACCGTCTCCTGCTGATTGGCTCAAAGTCGCCCGGTCACATTTCCTGGCTAAGGCAGAACTAGAACTCACCGTCTCCTGGTGATGGGCTGAACGTCACCCAGTCAGCCTTTATGGATAAGATAGGACTAGAACTCGCCGTCTCCTGGTGGTATGGCTCAAACTCACCCAGCTGGCTGTCATGCCTAAGGCGGGATTCGACCTCGCCAACTCGAACTCACTGCCAATTTTCATGCTTCAGGCAGGACTCGCACTCCCGCCTCCCTGCTCTTGTGTTGTGCCAGAATTTTTGCGCCTAGACCAAATTGACTTCAATGATAAAAATGAATCCCACGAGTGTCTCATTAATGGATAATCCTGAAATATCCTTCTTTGCCGCGTGACCAGGGATTGGTGCTTTTAATTCCAAATGAAAGAACGAGAAGCATCCTTACCACAAACACACCCACAAACATACACACACACACATACATTGAGACTCGAAGCCGCAGCGCGGTGCAATCCTAAATCTCTTTATTTACACTTTCATTTGCAATTCCGAAGTTCTGAGGGTGCGGCGGAGCGCGTGCAAAGCGGATGTGTTAGCACAAAGTGAAAAAGGGCCCTCTAGCTTTGTTGCGCAGTTTTTCTCCGATGCCACAACGGGTGTCGAAATTAATAGCCGGTCAACACAAGGCATCTTGTCTTCTGATTGCTCGTTGTGTTCATGGATGCGTTCCGCTCCCCTTCTACCTGTCTAGCCTACATAATGGCTGTTACAATCCCTACATTGTCTGTTCTAGATTTTATTGCCTCTTTTCAATGGTGTGTAAACGTCGTTTATCTGTATATGTGTCCGTTGATGGCTGCTTTGTCTGAGTGCCAGGCTTCCAAGTATTCTCTAATACTTTTAGACTGTTTGTCCTACATAGCGGGTGTTACAGTCCCTACATTGTCGGTTCTAGTTTTTATTGCCTCTTTTCAATGGTGTGTAAACGTCATTTATCTCTTGTGTGTCTGGTGATGGCTGCTTTGTCTAAGTGCCAGGTTTCCAGGAACTCTCCAATGTTTTTCAACTTGGTTTGGTCGAGATGCTCACAGCTTTGCAGTTGGAACTATAGTTGATTGTGTCCACGTGTTGTGCAATGAAGGAGTTTTCATTGTGTCTTCTGACTGCTAGTCGGCATTCCTGGACGTTAATTGGTGTTCATGGATGTGTTCTGCTAGTCTTCTACCTATTTGTCCTACATAGTAGTTGTTTTAGCCCCTGCATTTTCTGTTCTAGATATTATTGTCTCTTTTCAATGGTGTGTAAACGTTAGTTATAACTATGTGTCCTTTGGTTGGCTAATTTGTCTGAGTGCATTGTCTGTTCTATATTTTATTGTCTCTTTTCAAGGGTGTGTAAATGTTATTTATCTGTATGTGTCCATTGATGGCTGCTCTATGTGTCCTTTGATGGCTAATTTGTCTGAGTGCATTGTCCGTTCTATATTTTATTGTCTCTCTTCAAGGGTGTGTAAATGTCATTTATCTCTTATGTGTCCGGTGATGGCTGCTTTGTCTAAGTGCCAGGCTTCCAGGAATTCTATAATGTTTTTCAACTTGGTTTGGTCAAGATGCTCACAATTTTCCAGTTGAAACTATGGTTGAATGTGTCCATATGTTGTGCAATTAAGGAGTTTTCATTGGGTCTTCTGCTTGTTGATGTTCATGGATGCTAGTTGGTGTTCCTGGGTGTGTTCTGCTAGTCTTCTACCTGTTTGTCCTACATAGTGGCTATTAGAGACACTACATTGTCTGTTCTGGATTTTATTGTCTCTCTTCAAGGGTGTGTAAATGTCATTTATCTCTTATGTGTCCGGTGATGGCTGCTCTGTCTGAATGCCAGGCTTCCAGGAATTCCCGTCTCTTTTCGACGGTGTCTAAAAATTATTTATCTCTTTGCGTCCAGCGATGGCTGCTTTGTCTGAATGCCAGGCTTCCATGAATTTCAACCTCTTTTCAACAGTGTGTAAACATTATTTATCTCTTTGTGTCTGCTGATGGCTGCTCTGTCTGAATGCCAGGCTTCCAGGAATTCCAGTCTCTTTTCGACGGGGTGTAAACGTTATTTATCTCTTTGCGTCCGGTGATGGCTGCCTTGTCTGAATGCCAGGCTTCCAGGAATTTCAACCTCTTTTCAACAGTGTGTAAACATTATTTATCTCTTTGTGTCTGCTGATGGCTGCTTTGTCTGCATGCCAGGCTTCCAGGAATTCCAGTCTCTTTTTTCGATGGTGTGTAAACATTATTTATCTCTTTGTGTCCGGTGATGGCTGCTTTGTAATTCCAGTCTCTTTTTTCAACGGTGTGTAAACATTATTTATCTCTTATGTGTCCAGTCATGGCTGCTTTGTCTGCATGCCAGGCTTCCAGGAATTCCAGTCTCTTTTCGACGGGGTGTAAACGTTATTTATCTCTTTGCGTCCGGTGGTGGCTGCCTTGTCGGAGTGCCAGGCTTTCAGGAATTGTTTCGCAGTTTTAGACCGGTCTAGGATGCTCATAGTTGAAACCATGAAACACAGAATAACAGCGTAGGAAGTAACACGCTGTCTTCCTCCCGTTTCGGAGTCCTCAGCAGCCTCCTCGGTTGCATCTTCCTCCGTCTCTCTTCTGGCAAAGCTGGAGGAGTCGGAGAGTTGCTGCCCCACTTTAAATAAATGTGAGAAACCTCTTTTTGTGAGGGTTGCTAGGTAACCGTTGGAAAGTTCACCAGCAGCTCAGTTTCAGAAAAGAGAGAGAGAGAGAGAGCAGGGAGGTAGAAGAGGGGGGAAAAAACCGAAACGGTGAAGAGAAAGAGGAAGAATATGGCTGGGTGATGGGTGAGCAGGAAATGCAGATTTGTTTTTCCTTCTGGAAAAAATCTCGGCAAACGGCCCTTTGCACAATCAGAGCACAGAAACCCAGGTCAAGACCCGAGCTTCCTCGGTGGAGGAAGGGGTGTGTGTGGGGGAGACTACAGCTCCCATCATCCACAGCCTTCCTGGGCCGTGTTGCTGGGATGATGAGGGGGTCATCTGACATATTCTGGGGGATTCTGGGAGTGGAAGTCCTCCCCTCTTAAAGCAGGCCGGCTGGGGGATTCTGGGAGTGGAAGTCCTCCCCTTTAAAAGCAGGCCGGCTGGGGGATTCTGGGAGATGGTCCTCCCTCTTAAAGCAGGCCGGCTGGGGGATTCTGGGAGTGGAAGTCCTCCCCTCTTAAGATGCCTAAGGGTGGGAATCAGTGGCGTTGCCCCTCTGAGGCATGTCGTAAAACCAAGGGAAAAGGTCGTAAGATCAGGTCCAAATTGCCAGGCTCAGTTATGATTGTCAGTCGGGAGAAGTCTCTTCGCGCTTCCTGCCGCCATCTTGACTTTTTTGACCTCCCTGGCGCGCAGGCTTCGGCGTGCCTCTATTGTTCGGCTTCTGTCTCGCCGCAACGGAGCGGGAAGCAGCCTTGAGTGAGTCAAGGTTTTGCCGATGAGGCTCTCAACAGTCAGTGCGGGAAGCGAGGGGGGACTTCACACCGTCGAGTTTAATTTGGCTTTGTTTGAGTCGTCTGGAGGGAGAGCGGGAGAACTGGCAGGTGAAACTGTGGAGAAAGGGAAAGGAAAGGAAAAGAAAGGGAAGGAAGGGGAAGAAGGAAGATAGGAAGGGAAGGAAAGGAAAGGAAGAAAAGGAAAAAAGGAAAGAAAAAAGAAGGGAAGGGAAGGGAAGGAAAGGAATAGAAAAGAAAGGAAAAGAAAAGAAAAAAAGAGGGGAGGAGAGGAAAGGAAAGGAAAAGAAAAGAAAGAGAAGGATAGGAAAGGAAAAACAGAGGGGAGGAAAGGAAAGGAAAAGAAAAAAGGAAAGAAAATGAAAAAAGGAAAGAAAAGAAGAAAAAAAGGAGGAGAGGAAAGGAAAAAGAAGGGAACAGGGGATGGAATGGAAAGGAAAGGAAAAAGAAGAGAAGGGGAGGAAGGGAAGGGAAGGGAAAGGAAAGGAAAAGAAAAAAGGAAAGGAAAGAAAAGAAAAGAAAAGAAAAAAGAGGAGAGGAAAGGAAAGGAAAAAGAAAGGAAGGGGGAAAGGGAAAGGAAAGGAAAAGAAGAAAGAAAAGAAAAGAAAAGAAAAAAGGAGGAGAGGAAAGGAAAGGGAAAGGAAAGGATAAGAAAAGCTTAAAGGTGGACTTTAAATATTTGGTCTACAAATGACCCTTTTCAAGAGAGAGAATTCATACAGGCAGTCCTCAGCTTACGACCTCAACGGAGCCCAAATTTTCTCTTTTTAAAAGAGACATTGGTTCAGTCCCCTTTGCCCCATTTTGCCACATTTCTCAAGTGAAGCCCTGATGTTCTTAAGCGAGTCCCGGGGTTGTTAAGCGAATCCCGCTTTCCCCCCCTCCCGTTGACTTTGCTCGTCGGAAAGTCGCCGAGGCGGATCAAAACGGAGCCCCGCCACGCAGCGACCGTCCTAACTGCGCGCCGGTCGCCCGAAGCGTCCGAATTCGGGATCCCAGGACCGCAGGTTGTTTAAGTGTGAACAACGGTCCAAAATCGCCTCTTTTTTTTCTCTCCCAGCAGCGCTGTTTTCATTTCGGTCACTCAACGAATCGTCGTAAGTTTGAGGACGACCGGTGGGGTCTGAAATAAAAATCTGCATTTTTTTTTTTTTCCTGACCTTCGATGGCCGGTTTCTCGTTTCGCAAGCCAGATTCTGTCATTTGTCCTGGTTTTGTTTTGTTTTGTTCTGTTTTGTTTTGTTTTTGCTCGTGGTCCTGCCGGGAAAGTTGGGGAACGAAGGATGCTCCGGTTGCCATGACACTCACCAGCACCCAGTTGCCATGGCGACGGTTGGCCAGGAAGAGACGGACAGCACGGTTAGGCTAAGATTAGACCTGGGTTAATTCCTCGGCTCTGTCTCGCCGGGGGGGGGGGAGACGGAGGATTTTGGTTTGCCCAATAGGACGAGAAAGGTCACTATGACGGACTGAGGGCCGTAGAGATGGTCCTGACTTACAACGATTCATTTAGTGACCGTTCAAAGTTCCAACAGCTGTGAAAAAGAGGACTTAGGGCTGTTTTTCACACTTACGACCGTGGGAGCATCAAAAATTAAAGTGTGCAGGCTGGGGGATTCTGGGAGTGGACGTTCTCCCCTCTTAAAGCGTGCCGGCTGGGGGATTCTGGGAGTTGAAGTCCTGATCTACACATCCCAAGCTGCACTAATGCAGGATTTCTGGCTTAGTAAACCTGACTTTTCAAGAAACCATGATTTAAACAAACCATAGTTTGTGCATTTCTCCGCTGGGTTACCCTCTGGCTCATTTTTTCAAACCCCTCTTTTCTCTCTCTTTGCAGGCTCAAGCGAGACCTCCAAGTCACGGTGACCGACCGCATCCCGCTTAGCCAAAACAGCCGGAAGCGCTTAGTGACGGTGGAGATCCGCGCCGACGTGGCCCTGCCGGATTTTGCCAAAACCCGGGATGGCTTCGTTCTCTACTGGCCACGGAGCTGATGAACCAGGGACAATGATGATTCTCTAAGAGTCTCCCGCTTGAGCAGGGGGTTGGACTAGATGACCCCAAGGTCCCTTCAAACTCTGTTATTCTATGATTCTGTAAGGTCTCCCGCTTGAGCAGGAGGTTGGACTAGATGACCTCCAGGGTCTCTTCCACCTGTGTTATTCTATGATTCCATACGGATCTCCCGCTTGAGCAGGAGTTGGACTAGATGACCTCCAAGGTCCCTCCCAACTCTATTTCCATAAGGATCTCCCACTTGAGCAGGGGGTTGGACTAGATGACCTCCAAGGTCCCTCCCACCTCTGTTATTCTGTAAGGATCTCCCGCTTGAGCAGCGGGTTGGACTAGATGACCTCCAAGGTCCCTTCCAACTCTGTTATTCCGTAAGGATCTCCCGCTTGAGCAGGGGGTTGGACTAGATGACCTCCAAGGTCCCTTCCAACTGTTGTTATTCCCTAAGGATCTCCCTCTTGAGCAGGGGGTTGGACTAGATGACCTCCAAGGTCCCTCCCACCTGTGTTATTCCGTAAGGATCTCCCGCTTGAGCAGGGGGTTGAACTAGATGACCTCCAAGGTCCCTTCCATCTGTTGTTATTCCCTAAGGATCTCCAGCTTGAGCAGGGGCTTGGACTAGATGACCTCCAAGGTCCCTCCCACCTCTGTTATTCCGCAAGGATCTCCCGCTTGAGCAGGGGGTCGGACTAGACGACCTCCAAGGTCCCTTCCAACTCTTGTTATTCCCTAAGGATCTCCCGCTTGAGCAGGGGGGTTGGACTAGATGACCTCCAAGGTCCCTCCCACCTGTGTTATTCCGTAAGGATCTCCCGCTTGAGCAGGGGGTTGGACTAGATGACCTCCAAGGTCCCTTCCAACTGTTGTTATTCCCTAAGGATCTCCCGCTTGAGCAGGGGCTTGGACTAGATGACCTCCAAGGTCCCTCCCACCTCTGTTATTCCGCAAGGATCTCCCGCTTGAGCAGGGGGTCGGACTAGACGACCTCCAAGGTCCCTTCCAACTCTTGTTATTCCCTAAGGATTTCCCGCTTGAGCAGGGGGGTTGGACTAGATGACCTCCAAGGTCCCCAGAGATGTAGAGATCTGGGTCTCCCACCCGTCCCACCCACCGTCGGATCTCAGAAAGGGCTGGATGAATTAATGAATTCAATTAATTCAACCTTCATTTTATTCTGCACCGAATTCGACGCTCAGCACCCCCCCCTCCCTTCCCGGACCCTTCGCCAAAAAAATAATCCAACAATTTTTGTCGTGTTTCAAATTGTCAATCTTATACAAACGGGATGGCCGGTCTCCAGAACGAGAGAGAGAGAGAGAGAGACAAAAAAAATCCAACTTTTTTAAAAACATCAAGTCTCGGTGAGTTCCACATTCCGCAAGGGGAAGAACGGGGTTTTTTTGCAAAAAAAACCCCCAAACCATAGTCTGTTTGGTCGTTGGAGTGTCCGTCGTAGTTTAGAGTCCCGTTGTGAGTCCGGATTTATTTTCCTGGTGAGGATAAGAGTTGCTTCTAATGATTCAAATTTGACACAGGATTCCGAAGAAATCGACGGGATTTTTTTTCCGGGGGGGGAAATAAAAGTCCAGAAAAGCCGTTGAATCCTTGGGAAATTAATCAATGAATTAATCAATTAATAATCAATGAATTCTTCTCCGGCTGTTTTGTTCTCAGTTTGCAGGGAAAAAAAAGATAAATCTGCCGTTTTTCAGCAGGAAATTCAGGTTTTTTTTTACAATTACAAACGAAACGGAGAAATAACGGAGAAATAATGGAGAAATAATCCAGAATAAATAAAATAAATACATAATTTCAGCATGCAGAATCTCCCTCTTTGGATAGGATTATCTACAAACGGGTTCAGCAGCAGCTGGGTGGGAGGAAAAAAAAAATCGAAATACAGGCAGTCCTCGAACTTACGGCCGTTTCATTTAGCGACCGTTCAAAGTGACGACGGCCCTGAAAGAAAGGGACTTAGGAACCGTTCGTCACCCTTAACGACGGTCGCAGCGTCCCGGGTTCACGTGATCCAAATTCAGACACTCGGCAACCGACTCGTATTTACGACGGTCGCAGCGTCCCGGAGTCACGTGATCCAAATTCAGACGCTTGGCAAATGACTCGTATTTACGATGGTCGCAGTGTCCCGGGGGTCACGTGATCCCCCTTTGCAACCGCCTAACAAGGGGGAAGCCAGATTCACTTAACGACCGTGTGACTGACTTAAGAATGGCAGGGATTCACGTAACAACTGCCTCAGGAAAGGTCATCAAATGGGGCAAAAGACACTTGACAAATGTCTCACTTAGCGACGGAAATTTTGGGCTCCATTAGTGTTCGTAAGTTGAGGACTACCTGTATAAATGATCCCTCTTCATTTTGTAGTTTGTGTTCGTCACAGATAGTCCTCAAGTTACGACCGTTTCGTTTTGTCACCGAAATGACAACAGCCCTGGAAAAAAGGGACTTAAGACCGTTTTTCACATTTAACGACCGTCGCAGCATCCCCTCGCTCCGGTAGTCCAAATTCACTCAGCTTGGCCCACTGTCACACTTACGACGGTCGCCGTGTCCTGCAATCCCCTTTTGCGACCTTCTGTCAACGGAGGAAGCCCCGATTCGCTTCACGACCGTGCGACTCGCTTAACGACGGCCGCGATGCACCGAAGAACCGAGGCGAGCAAGGTGATAAAATGGGACACTTGAGAAGTTTCTCACTTAGCGACATAAATTCATTTGGCTCCATTTCTCGTCGTAAGTCGTGGACCAGGCTGGAAGGAGAGTTTTTCGCCGAGAAAAAAACCGCAAGCTCAAAAAATTGTGTCGGATTGTAAGAGACGACAACAACGCACACCCCCTCGTCGAAATCTTGCCCGTTGTCACGGAAACGAGCTGATATAAATATATTTCAATCCTGCCCATTCTCTCTTTGCTAAATTAAACAGTTTAAAGTGGATTTTCTTTCATTTAAAAAAATAAAATAAAATACCGGCGGTCCTTGGACTTACGACGGGAATTTTGTAACCTTTCAGTCGCTAAGCGAGTCGATGGCATCACCACTCGCCTTTACCACCTTTTCTTGCCCGGGTTCTTAAGCCAGTGACGGCCGCCGATCCGTGACATAATCGAGCCCTAGAAGTTCGGTCGCTAAGCGAG
Source organism: Azemiops feae (assembly GCA_023970755.1). Classification (NCBI taxonomy): domain Eukaryota; kingdom Metazoa; phylum Chordata; class Lepidosauria; order Squamata; family Viperidae; genus Azemiops; species Azemiops feae. Next base: position 24,032 of record JALGBA010002883.1, on the reverse strand, counting down.
TCAGTCGTTAAGTGAGTCGTGCTCCATTTTACCCATTTTTCTTTTTGCTCGTGTGTTGCTAAGCAAATCAGCTGGCCGTTAAGCGAATCCGGCTTTCCCCGTCGACTTTGCCGGTCGGAAGCCGGCTGGGAAGGTTATGATCCTGGGAGAGTGCAACAGGCGTAAGTACATGCCAGTTGCCAAGCGTTTTGGATCAGCTGACCCTGGAGATGCTGCGACGGTCGTTAAGCGAGGAAACCGGGCCTAAGTCGCCTTTTTCAGCCCCGTCCTAACCCCGAATGGTCATAAGACAAGGACTCTCCCCGCCTGGCTTGTCCATTTGAGCCGCGCCAAATTAAAATGGCAGCTCTCCGGTTGACAACTTAACCAAGTTAGTTTAAATTGAAGAGTTTCCTTCACACAGACTTTGATTTTGTGCGGCTTAGGGTGTTGTGTGAATCCCGCACACTCGTCTGATTTCGATCCCGTGGGTTGTGCGAATCCAAGAAATTGTCAAATTGGAGCGAATTCTCCAGACAACCACCAGGGGGCAACAGAGAGAGATTGGAAAACTCAATGTCTTGGCGCCCTCTGGTGGCTGGTTTGGTTTAATTGATGCTCGGATCTAGCACAGGTAATCCTCGCTTAGCAACCGTTCCAAATTATGACGGACCCCCCCATGGTACATATGGCCCAATTTTGACCCCCAGAAGTCACACAATCACAAATTTCACAAACGTCACAATTTTCGACATATTTTTTTTGCCCGTTTCAAGGGTTATTTCTACGTTCCGACAAAAAAACGTTTGTTGGCTAACATAGATCCACTTAGTGACCACCGCATTCGCTTAGTGACCGCTGCAAAAAAAGAGGGTCGTAAACTCAGAGGGTTATCGTGGACCCGCTTAACAACGGCTGCGTTCGCTTTATGACCGCCACGAAAACGGGTCATAAAATGGTGGGGCGAGCTGCTTAACAATCACCACGATTTGCAGGCGTAATTCCTCGCTCAACAACGGTCGTAAGTGGAGGACGGCCTCTCGGCCGAGTTCACCCACTAACTGAGCTACACACGTCACGTGAGGGGAGTTAGAAATTCATAACACAGGGATTTACGTCGCTAAGTGAAACATTGGTTGAGTTCTTTTGCCCCATTTTGCGGCTTCTCTTGCCACCGTTGTTAAGCGAATCCCTGCGGTTGTTAAATTAGTCACCCGGTCGTTAAGCGAATCTGGCTTCCCCCATCGATTTTGCTTGGAAGACGGTCGCAAAAGGGGATCATGTCCCCCACCCCGGGACACTGCGACCGTCGTAAATAAGAGTTGGTTGCCGAGTGTCTACATTTTGATCCCGGGACCCTGGGGATGCAGGAATGGTCGGTCGTAAGTGGGAACAACGGGCCCTAAGTCTCCTTTTTTTTTAAAGTGCGGTTGTCACTTTGGACGGTCACTAAACAAATCGTCGTAAGTCGAGGACCAGCTCCGTTTCGCGGAGCCACAGAAATTGAGGGCGAAGCTGGAACCGCAAAGACCCGCAAAAGAAATGGGAGTTTGTTCGGGTTGTCGCCCCTGAGGAGACAAATCATAGGAGGAGAAAGGAATTAGGGGTCCAAAGAGGGTTTCCTGTAGTAGTTCAACAGGTGAAATGCAGGGGACAGTCTTGATGACCTCAAGGAGGGTAAAGCAAGCACTTCCGGTCACTGGGCTCAGGGTGATACAAAAAAGATGGATGCCGATCATCTGGGCCTCCAGGGTTGCTACAGGCGGTCCTTGACTTACGAACATTCATTTAGTGACGACGGACCCCATGGGCGTCCTCCTCTTCCCTTCCACCACTGACGACGTTCCCTAGTTGGGTCATGAAACGTCTGTAAGGAAATCACCCAGCTCAGAGAGCATCAAAGATCCCACAATCCTTCCTCCTCCTCCTCCTCCCCCTTCTAGCACTGATGATGTTCCCTAGTTGGGTCACGAGACGTCTGCAAGGAAACCACCCAGCTCAGAGAGCACCAAGGACCCCACAGTCCGTCCTTCCTTCCTTCCTTCCTTCCTTCCTTCCTTCCTTCCTTCCTTCCTTCCTTCCTTCCTTCCTTCCTTCCTTCCTTCCTTCCTTCCTTCCTTCCTCCTCCTTCTCACAATGATGATGTTACCTAGTTGGGTCACGAGACGTCTGTAAGGAAATCACCCAGCTCAGAGAGCACCAGGGACCCCACAGTCCTTCCTTCTTCCTCCTCCTCCTCCTCCTCCTCCTCCTCCTTCCTTCCTTCTAGCACTGATGACGTTCCCTAGTTGGGTCATGCAACGTCGGCAAGAAAAAAAACCCGGCTCAGAAACCCCCCGAGGACCCCACAACATAGAACAATTAACCAGTGGAACAACCTGCCTCCAGAAGTGGTGAATGCTCCAACACTGGAAGTTTTTAAGAAGAGACTGGACAGCCATTTGTCCGAAATGGTATAGGGTTTCCTGCCTGAGCAGGGGGTTGGACTAGATGACCTTCAAGGTTCCTTCCAACTTTATTATTATTATTATTATTATTATTATTATTATTATTATTATTATTATTATTATTATTATTATTATTATTATTATTATTATTATTATTATTATTATTATTATTATTATTATTATTATAGCCAAATTTTGGGCCCTCTACAATTCTGTCCAGTTTTACCATCACCTCCTCAATCCAGGGGACTATAGAATCAAGACAGGGAGTCCTCAGATTACGGACATCCCTTTAGCAACCGCCTGACGTGGACGCGGCCCTGAAGAAAAGGGAGTTTACAACCCAGACTCACAACTTACGACCATCCCAGCTTTCCCCATTAGTTAGGATGAGGCGCTTAGCAACCGGTGGGTCTATTTTAGGACGGGTACGGCATCCCCGGGGGTGAGGTGATCCCCAGTTACGACCTTCCCAGCCGGGCTTCCAACAAGGCAAATTGCATGGGGCAAGCCGGATTCGTTTAACGACCGCGGCTTCACTTCCTATTTAAGGATCAAGCGAATATGAAAATATTAACATTTGCTTAAGGTTTGTGGGGAAAAGACCATAAAACTGGGCCCTCCGTTTCCCTCACAGGTGCAAGGATCCCTGGGCAGATAGTCCTCGGCTTACGATGATAAGGCGGCCTGCCCGTTACGGTCCTAAGCCGTGACGATTCCAAAGCAGTACGACCGACTCGATCGTGTGGCCTTTTTGTGCAATGAGCAGGGTGGTCCTTAAGTGAAACCCCGCACGGCCGTTAAGCGAACCCACGGACGGCTGGGGAGGGGGCCGTTTTTCTTGGAAAAAAAACAACCCAGAAATAAACGCCAAAAGATGGCGAATCGCGTGCCACTTAGTCCTCGACTTACGACGGCTTCGTTGAGCGACCGTTGGAAGTTACCACGGCGCCGGAGGTTTCCATTTCGTTTAAGGACCGGGTCGATTCACTTAACAACTGTGGCGGGAAAAGCTGTCAAAAGCGGGGGGAGACGAACGTCCCTTGGCAAATGTCTCACTTAGCGACATAAATTTCGGGCTCTCTTGCAGTCGTAAACTGGAGGACGGCCTGCACTGTAGGCAGGGGGCGCTCCTTGGATCTTCAAGGACCGGGTCTTAAGTCTCTTTCGGGGTGTGTGGAGGACTTTAAACAGTCGCTAAGCGAGCCGTGTTACGTCAAGGCCTACTTGTAGTTCTGCAAAGGGAATTCCGGACAGTCAGCCGGCCTAGAAAACTACATTTCCCAGCATCCCTAGGGGAGCGGCATATATATTACTATGCACACACAAAACACACACATACACATGCAGAGGTCACGTGACAGCTTTAAATGAGTAATATATATATCTGATTTAAAGCTGTCACGTGACCTCAGTATGTGTATGTCTGTGTGTGTATAGTAATATATATATATAGTAATATATATAGTAATATATAATATATATAGTAATATAGTTATATATACATATAGTAATATATATAGAAATATATACATATAGTAATATATATATATAGTAATATATATTACTATTATATATATATATAGTAATATATATTACTATTATATATATATATATATATATATAGTAATATATATTACTATTATATATATATATATATATAGTAATATATATTACTATTGTATATATATATAGTAATATATATATATATATAGTAATATATATATGGTAATATATGTTACTATTATATATATAGTAATATAGATAGATAGATAGATAGATGGATAGATAGATAGATAGATAGATAGATGATAGATAAATAGATAGATAGATAGATAGATAGATAGATAGATAGATAGATAGATAGATAGATAGATAGAGATATAAAGATATATTACTATATTACTATATATATAAAATAATCCCACAATTTTAAAGCAAAAAGCTCAAAAACTAAGATAAGCCTTAGTCTATCTTGGTGAAAAAAAATCAAAGAGCCCCCCCCCCCATGATTCCAAATGCAACATCCCATCTCTGTACCCCCGTTGGCCCCACCATATGGTTTAGCCCACTGAAGGCTTTGGGCAGCCTTTGATAGGAAAACGTCCCGTTCTGTGATGAGAAAATAGGACATAAAGCAGGGACGAGAAACGGGGGACTCGGGGTTCCCCCCCCAAAAAAATCTGAAAGGATCCCAACTGTACGGTCCAGGTGTGAGCCCCCCCCAAAATCCTTTGATATTTGGAGTGCACGTCCCCCAAACCTGCCCTGAACCCCTTTTTTTGCAGAATGGCAGAGCAGGATCGGAACCCAGCACTGGGACCAAACAACCGACTCGTATTTACGACGGTCGCAGCATCCCGGGGTCACATGATTGAAATTCAGACGCTTGGCCACCGACTCCTATTTATGACGGTCGCAGCGTCCCGGGCTCACCGGATCAAAATTTGGGACGCTTGGAGACTGACTCGTATTTATGACGGTCGCAGTGTCCCGGGGTCATGCGATCAAAATCCAGACGCTTGGCCACCGACTCGTATTTACGACGATCGCGGCGTCCCGGGGTCACGTGATCAAAATCCAGACGCTTGTCCTACTGGCTCGTATTTACGACGGTCGCGGCGTCCCCCTGATCCTCTCCTGCGACTTTCCGACGAGCAAAGTCAAGCCCGATTCGCTTACCCACCGGGTGGCTAACTTCACAACTGCAGCGATTCGCTTAACAACCGGGGCGAGCAAGGGGTTGTAAAACAGGGGCGAAATGCGCTTGTTGGACCGTCCGGCTTAGCCGCGGGCGTTTTGGCCTCAGAAGCGGTCGTTAAGCCGAGGACAGAATGGTGGCCAGGAGGACCCCAAGCACTTCGGCGCCAAGCCCGGGGGCCGCCATCTTGACTTTTTTTACCTAACCCCCCCCCCGTACAAAGTATCCCCGGATCGGGTTCTGGACCAGTCCCCCACATCGTGATTTGGGAGACCCCCTCCCTGTTTCCAAATCAATTGGAAATTCAGCTTTGCACATCTGACACAAGCCGACAACTTAACCGGAAGCGGCGGCCTCTTCTATTTGGCCTCTATTTGCACGCTCACTTTTGCACGCTCAGACTCAAGAGTATATATCAAGGTAGATATAAAGGTCTCAATATGTGTGTGTTTGTGTGTGTGTGTGTTTGTGTGTGTACATGTATATATATATATGTGTAAATGTGTGTGTGTGTGTGTGTATATATATATGTGTGTGTACATGTATAGATATATGTGTAAATGTGTGTGTGTGTACATGTATAGATATGTGTAAATGTGTAAATGTGTGTGTGTGTATATATATGTGTGTGTGAACATGTATAGATATATATGTGTAAATGTGTGTGTATATATATATATATGTCTGTGTGTGTGTAAATGTGTGTGTATATGTGTGTATATATATATACACACACACACACACATACATACACACACACATAGACACACATATATATACATATTTACATACATACATTAAAAAGGTCTGAATATATCTATATATACTATATATAAAAGAGAGGGAGGGAGGGAGGGAGGGAGGGAGAGAGGGAGGGAGGGAGGAAGGAAGGAAGGAAGGAAGGAAGGAAGGAAGGAAGGAAGGAAGGAAGAGGGAGGCAGGAGGGAGGGAGGGAGGGAGGGAGGAAGGAAGGAAGGAAGGAAGGAAGGAAGGAGAAATAAGGCATGAAAGAATGAAGGAGGCAGAAAGGAACAGTGGATGTAGACGGGAGGGAGGAGGGAGGGAGGGAGGAAGAGAGGGAGGAAGGAAGAAAGGAAGGAAGGAAGGAAGGAAGGAAGGAAGGAAGGAAGGAAGGAAGGAAACCTATTCCCCAAAGGGCTTGAAGGCAGGAAAAGAAGCAACAGATGGAAACTGACCAAAGAGAGAAGCAACCTGAAACTTCCTAACAGTGAGGACAATTAACCAGTGGAACAGCCTGCCACCAGAGGTTGCGGGTGCTCCATCCCTGGAGGTTTTGAAGAAGAGATTGGACTGTCTGAAACAGTATAGGGTTCCTGCCTGAGCAGGGGGTTGGACTAGATGACCACCAAGGTCCCTTCCCACTCTGTCCTTCTGTGATTCTGTAAGGGTCTCCTGCCGGAGCAGGGGGTTGGACTAGAAGACCTCCAAGATCCCTTCCCACTCTGTTATTCGGAGGAGGAGGAGGAGGAGGAAGGAAGATGGGGAGGAGGAGGAGGAGGAGGAGGAGGAGAAGGGTCTCCAGCTTGACCAGAGGTTGGACTAGACTAGAAGACCTCCAAGGTCCCTTCCAGCTCTCTTCCGATTTGTATTTTTAAAAAGCTCCATTTTGAAAGAGAAATCAAAGGATCCGGGATCTTGATGGCCTCGGCGCCGGATTCAGGCGCTAGATGAATATTTTTGCCTGCCAAAGATTCCTCCTCGGTTTGTTTGCTTGCCTTGGCAGAACAAATGAGGGGGGGGAAAGCCCCACTATTTACAAAATTATACATAGTCCTCGACTTACGATGGTTCGTTTAGTGACTGTTCCAAACTTACAACAGCTCTTACGAGCGTTTTTCACACACCGACGACCCGCTGCAGCGTCCCCACAGTCACAGACGCTTGGCAACTGGGTTCATATTAATGAGGGTGGCGACGTCCCGGGGGGGGGTGTCCCCTGGTCCCCCTTTTTTGGGCAACTTCCCGGCAAGCAAAGTCAGCGGGAAAGCCTGATTCGCTTAACGACCGTCTTCCTAACCGAAGAACTGCGGCGATCTGCTGAACGGCCGCGAGAAGGAAGGGCAGAAAACGGGGTAGAATTCGCTTAAGAAATGTCTCGTAGGTCGTAGGTCGTACTCTGTACGTTGTACGTCGTACATCGAGGAGTACCTGTATTAAGGGCTGTTCAGAAGACAACACACACACAAACACACCCGTTCAGGGTCCTCGTCCCCTCCCCTTTAGCGAAAGGTGGTGGGAACACGACATTTATCGCATCATTCCCTCCCTAAAATCCGAGCGACTTTTAGACTCGCACAGACTCTCGGCGTGCAGGAATAGCCGGATTCGTGATTCCAAACAGATTTCCCAGTAGCCCCCCTGCCCCCCCCCCAAAAAAATCTGAAGATGGGGAGAGGCAGCAGTCACCGGTCCAAGATGCGGGCAAAGTCCTCGGGGGCCGCTGCGTTGCCTTCGTTTTTGAGGTCGGCGAACACCTGGGTGAAGTAGTGCGGATCGGCGTTGATCCGCAGCATTTTGGCGCTCATGGCGTGGATGATGTGCAGGCAACGGTTCCAAAACACATCCTTGGTGGCCTCCACCAGGAAGGGCTTCAGGGGGTAGGAGATCTCGTTGCCCATGTAGGAGTAGGATAGGTAGAGACAGGTGAGTAGGGAGGCCTGGAGGTCGTGCTCGTTGCCCACCAGGTCCCCGTCGATCATCTCCCGGCACAGCAGGTAGACGAAAACCACGTTGGCCGGCGTGACGAAGGCCTGGTCCTGCCAGCCTTGCAGCAGCAGGGAGCGGTCCACGCTGCGAAGCCACAGGATCGGCTCGGTGGGCGAGAGGTGCTTCAGGCGGTAACACCGCCGGCAGAGGAACTCACCCAGGCATTTCAGCAGCTCACTGGTGGACGCCTGGACGATCACGCGCCGGGGGGACGAGGAGCTTCCCACCAGCCCGCCGGGCTTCAGCGAGGAGCTGGCCGGGCCTCTGATGGCGGCGTTGAGGCCCTTGGTACTCAGTGGCGCCAACGGCTGCCCGCCCTCCTCGTAGCCGGCTAGATTGGCACAGGAGAGCGACTTCTGGATGTTCTCGTGGTTGAGGTGGGCCACCTCCTTGCCCGCTGGGAAGTTCTTGCTGGGGAGGGCTGCGCCTTTGGCACGGGAACCCCGCTTCTTGGTGGAGGCCACCAGCCTCTTCCAGGTCAGGGCCGGGATGAACATGGAGGGTCTCTTGAGGGTCTTGTCCGCCTTCTGCCCGCTGCCCTTTGGTAGTGGGTAGTGGGCCAGCGAGCTGGCGGAGCCCTCCTCGGGCAGGCTGGATTTGCCCCCGCCGCCGGGAGAGAGGGACAGCACGGTGCCCATGGCGGAGGAGAAAAACGGGATGCCTCCCGCTCCGACCCTCTTGGTGACAGTGGCGTGGGTGGTGGGACACCCCCAAAACGACCCGGCGCGAGCACCCTTGTCGGAAGCGACCTCTGCTCAGCACTCCGTCCGTCACAGAGCTGAATCGGCCCAGCCCCGCATGGCGAGGAGGGGACCCTCCTCTCAGCCTCGGGAGCGCCAAATCAGGGGTCCCCGGCTTGCCCCCGAGGGTGGCGCGATGACATAGCTCAGTGGGACTGCTGCTAATCCGGTGAGCGGGAGCAGCGTGGGAAGCGAGCCGGACAGTTCCGGATCAGGCCGGCCGGCCAGAGAAGAGCCCAAGCGCTACTCCGGGGTGAAGCCCGACCTGCTCCGTCGCTGCTCACCGCTGGGCGGCCCGAGCATCTCCCCTCCGTCCGCCGGCCAGGCTCCTTCCTCGGGCACGTCTTCCAGCTCAGCTCTCCGCTTTCGTTCCTGCTGCAATCTCCTCCGCCGCCTCCGTCCCCTTCGCTCCAGACGCCGCCACCCGTGAGAAAAGCCGGCGGCCAGCGGCCGCCGCTCCTTTGCCTCCGCTCCCAGCCGGGTGCAGATGCGCAAAAGCGCGCCGCAGCAGCCGCGCGGTGGGCGAGGCGTCGGAACGGAGGGGAGGGGAGAGGAGGGGAGGGAGGGGAGGAGGAGGAGGGGGGGGATGCGGAACGCGCGTGGAATTGCAATGGGGAAGACCGGGGCGCGCCTGCTTCCCTGGAGGATGCTTTAGGGGGTCGTCGCCAGGAGGGGATGGAGGAGAGATGCTCAGCGTGGGAATCTGGGTGGGTGGGTGGGGCGTGAGAGGGAAGGGTTCCCTCTCTCCTCCCCCCTCCTCCGTGGACGGAAAGGCAGCAGAGGAGAGGAGGGAGGGGGGATTCCCCTGGAGGACGCTCAGCGTGGGATTCTGGGTGGGGGTGGGGTCTGTGAGGGGCTTCCCTCCCTCCTTACTTCCTCCCCCGCCCCCCCCCCGTGGTTTGGGGGTCCCAGCCTCAGCCTTGCCTTGCGCTCCTCGGCTGCGGACGGGGGTCTAGACGCCCCATAGAATCACAGTTGGAAGGGACCGTGGAGGTCTTCTATTCCAGCCCCCTGCCTGAGCAGCAGACCCTTCCAGAATCGTAGAACAACAGGGTCGGAAGGGACCGTGGAGGTCATCTAGTCCAATCCCCTGCTCGAGCAGGAGACCCTTACAGAATCATAGAACAACAGAGCTGGAAGGGACCGTGGAGGTCTTCTAGTCCAACCCCCTGCTCAAGCAGGAGACCCTTCCAGAATCACAGAATAACAGGTTTGGAAGGGACCTTGGAGGTCATGTAGTCCAACCCCCTGCTCGAGCAGGAGACCCTTCCAGAATCATAGAATAACAGAGCTGGAAGGGACCGTGGAGGTCATCTAGTCCAACCCCCTGCTCGAGCAGGAGACCCTTCCAGAATCACAGAATAACAGAGTTGGAAGGGACCTTGGAGGTCCTCTAGTCCAACCTCCTACTCAGGCAGGAGACCCTTCCAGAATCATAGAATAACAGAGCTGGAAGGGACCTTGGAGGTCCTCTAGTCCAACCCCCTACTCAGGCAGGAGACCCTTCCAGAATCACAGAATTGGAAGGGACCTTGGAGGTCCTCTAGTCCAACCCCCTACTCAGGCAGGAGACCCTTACAGAATCATAGAATAACAGAGTTGGAAGGGACCTTGGAGGTCCTCTAGTCCAACCCCCTGCCTGAGCAGGAGACCCTTACAGAATCATAGAAGGACTGGGGGGATTTTACTATTTCTGCTACTCCCCCTCCTATCTGATGAAGAATTGAGCCAGGGAGTATCTCTCCCCCCCCCCGGTGTATTTGGGGGCTTCCAATCAGGAGGAGGAAAGAGGGGGAGGTCTCTCTTTTTGATCCCCTGCAGGAGGATTTGGGGGCTCGCTCCCTCCAAAATTGAACATTTCATAATGGACAGTCTCCTGCTTGAGCAGGGGGTTGGACTAGATGACCTCCGAGGCCCCTTCCAACTCTGTTCTCCTATGATTCTGTCAGAGTCTCCTGCTCGAGCAGGGGTTGGACTAGATGACCTCCCAGGTCCCTTACAATCCTGTTATTTTATGATTCTGTAAGGGTCTCCTGCTTGAGCAGGGGTTGGACTAGATGACCTCCATGGTCCCTTCCAACTATGATTCTGTAAGGGTCTCCTACTTGAGCAGGGGGTTGGACTAGATGACCTCCTAGATCCCTTCCAACTCTATTATTCTATGATTCTGAAGGGGTCTCCTGCTCGAGCAGGGGGTTGGACTAGATGACCTCCGAGGCACCTTCCAACTCTGTTATTCTATGATTCTGTAAGGGTCTTCTGCTTGAACAGGGGTTGGACTAGATGACCTCCCAGATCCCTTCCAACCCTGTTATTTTATGATTCTGTAAGGGTCTCCTGTTTGAGCAGGGGGTTGGGCTAGATGACCTCCAAGGTCTCTTCCAGCTCTATTCTAATTGATTTGTAACTGCATAAAGGTGACCTCCCTGGATTTATCCCATCTCCTTTTAAAGCTGTAGGGGAAAAAAAAATCTCCCAACTCTTGTGGCAGTGAGTTCCACGGCCTAATGAAATACATAAAAGCACCTTATACAATAACTAGATGGGTGAATGAAATATTTGCAATACATCTTCGGAATCAGAATCGGAAGAGAGCTGGAAGGGAGACCTGGGAGGTCCCGTGATCTAAATTCCGACGCTTGGGAACGGCCTCGTATTTATGACGGTCGCAGCGTCCTGGGGTCACATGACTCCACTTCTGACCAGCAAAGCCAAGGGGTGGGGGCTCCCATCACTGGAGGTTTCTAAGAAGAGACTGGACAGTCACTTGTCTGAAATGGTAGAGGGTCTCCTGCTTGAGAAGGGGGCTGGACTAGATGACCTCCAAGGTCCCTTTCAACTTTCTCCTTCTATGATTCTGTAAGGATCTCCTGCTTGAGCAGGGGGCTGGACTAGATGACCTCCAAGGTCCCTTTCAACTTTCTCCTTTTATGATTCTGTAAGGGTCTCCTGCTTGAGCAGGGGGCTGGAGTAGATGACCTCCAAGGTCCCTTCCAACTTTCTCCTTCTATGATTCTATAAGAGTCTCCAGCTTGAGGAGGGGGCTGGACTAGATGACCTCCAAGGTCCCTTCCAACTCTGTCCTTCTATGATTCTGTAAGGGTCTCCTGCTTGAGCAGGGGGCTGGACTAGATGACCTCCAAGGTCCCTTCCAACTTTCTCCTTCTATGATTCTATAAGAGTCTCCAGCTTGAGGAGGGGGCTGGACTAGATGACCTCCAAGGTCCCTTCCAACTTTCTCCTATAATTCTATAAGAGTCTCCAGCTTCAGGAGGGGGCTGGAATAGATGACCTCCAAGGTCCCTTCTAACTTTCTCCTTCTGTAGTTCTATAAGAGTCTCCAGCTTCAGGAGGGGGCTGGAATAGATGACCTCCAAGGTCCCTTCCAACTTTCTCCTTCTATGATTCTATAAGACTCTCCAGCTTGAGGAGGGAGCTGGACTAGATGACCTCCAAGGTCCCTTCCAACTCTGTCCTTCTATGATTCTATAAGACTCTCCAGCTTGAGGAGGGAGCTGGACTAGATGACCTTCAAGGTCCCTTCCAACTCTGTCCTTTTATGATTCTGTAAGGGTCTCCTGCTTGAGCAGGGGGCTGGAGTAGATCACCTCCAAGGTCCCTTCCAACTTTCTCCTTCTATGATTCTATAAGAGTCTCCAGCTGGAGGAGGGGGCTGGACTAGATGACCTCCAAGGTCCCTTCCAACTTTCTCCTATAATTCTATAAGAGTCTCCAGCTTCAGGAGGGGGCTGGAATAGATGACCTCCAAGGTCCCTTCTAACTTTCTCCTTCTGTAGTTCTATAAGAGTCTCCAGCTTCAGGAGGGGGCTGGAATAGATGACCTCCAAGGTCCCTTCCAACTTTCTCCTTCTATGATTCTATAAGACTCTCCAGCTTGAGGAGGGAGCTGGACTAGATGACCTCCAAGGTCCCTTCCAACTCTGTCCTTTTATGATTCTGTAAGGGTCTCCTGTTTGAGCAGGGGGCTGGAGTAGATCACCTCCAAGGTCCCTTCCAACTTTCTCCTTCTATGATTCTATAAGAGTCTCCAGCTGGAGGAGGGGGCTGGACTAGATGACCTCTAAGGTCCCTTCCAACTTTCTCCTTCTATGATTCTATAAGAGTCTCCAGTTTGAGGAGGGGGCTGGACTAGATGACCTCCAAGGTCCCTTCCAACGTTCTCCTATAATTCTATAAGAGTCTCCTGCTTGAGGAGGGGCCTGGACTAGATGACCTCCAAGGTCCCTTCCAACTCTGTCCTTCTATGATTCTGTAAGAGTCTCCAGCTTGAGGAGGGGGCTGGACTAGAAGACCTTCAAGGTCCCTTCCCACCCTGTTAATCTATTTTGTAAGGGTCTCCTGCTCGAGCAGGGGGTTGGACTAGATGACCTCCGAGGCACCTTCCAACTCTGTTATTCTATGATTCTGTAAGGGTCTTCTGCTTGAACAGGGGTTGGACTAGATGACCTCCCAGATCCCTTCCAACCCTGTTATTTTATGATTCTGTAAGGGTCTCCTGTTTGAGCAGGGGGTTGGGCTAGATGACCTCCAAGGTCTCTTCCAGCTCTATTCTAATTGATTTGTAACTGCATAAAGGTGACCTCCCTGGATTTATCCCATCTCCTTTTAAAGCTCTAGGGCAGGGGTAGGCAACCTTGGCTCTTTTATGATTCGTGGACTTCAACTCCCAGAATTCCTGAGCCAGCCATGCTGAGGGGAAAGGGAGAGGTTTCTAAGCTGAGCCATGCTGGCTCAGGAATTCTGGGAGTTGAAGTCCCTGAGTCATAAAAGAGCCAAGGTTGCCTACCCCTGCTCTAGGGGAAAAAAAAATCTCCCAACTCTTGTGGCAGTGAGTTCCACGGGCCAATGAAATACATAAAAGCACCTTATACAATAACTAGATGGGTGAATGAAATATTTGCAATACATCTTCGGAATCAGAATCGGAAGAGAGCTGGAAGGGAGACCTGGGAGGTCCCGTGATCTAAATTCCGACGCTTGGGAACGGCCTCGTATTTATGACGGTCGCAGCGTCCTGGGGTCACATGACTCCACTTCTGACCAGCAAAGCCAAGGGGTGGGGGCTCCCATCACTGGAGGTTTCTAAGAAGAGACTGGACAGTCACTTGTCTGAAATGGTAGAGGGTCTCCTGCTTGAGGAGGGGGCTGGACTAGAGGACCTCCAAGGCCCCTTCCAACTTTCTCCTTCTATAATTCTATAAGAGTCTCCAGCTTGAGGAGGGGGCTGGACTAGATGACCTCCAAGGTCCCTTCGAACTTTCTCCTATAATTCTATAAGAGCCTCCAGCTTGAGGAGCAGGCTGGACTAGATGACCTCCAAGGTCCCTTCTAACTTTCTCCTTCTATAATTCTATAAGAGTCTTCAGCTTGTGGAGGGGGTTGGACTATATGACCTCCAAGGTACCTTCCAATTTTCTCCTCCTATGATTCTATAAGAGTCTCCAGCTTGAGCAGGGGGCTGGACTAGATGACCTCCAAGGCCCCTTCCAACTTTCTCCTTCTATAATTCTATAAGAGTCTCCAGCTTCAGGAGGGGGCTGGACTAGATGACTTCCAAGGTCCCTTCCAACTTTCTCCTTCTATAATTCTATAAGAGCCTGCAGCTTGAGGAGGGGGCTGGACTAGATGACCTCCAAGGTCCCTTCTAACTATCTCCTTCTATAATTCTATAAGAGTCTCCAGCTTGTGGAGGGGGTTGGACTATATGACCTCCAAGGTCCCTTCTAACTATCTCCTCCTATGATTCTATAAGAGTCTCCAGCTTGAGGAGGCGGTTGGACTAGAGGACCTCCAAGGTCCCTTCCAACTTTCTCCTATAATTCTATAAGAGCCTCCAGCTTGAGGAGGGGGCTGGACTAGACACTGGCTTCCTCCTCCTCCTCCTCCTCCTCCTCCTCATTATTATTATCATCATCATCATCATCATCATCATCATCATCATCATATTGTTGTTTTTTTGTTATTATTGTTTGTTGTTGTTATTATTATTTTATTTTTATCCTTTCTTATTTTGGCAAAGAACTCAAGGCATTAAAACATATCCAAAACACTTTCCTCCTCTTATTTTCCCCATAAGAACAACCTTGCGAGGTACGTCGGGCTGAGGAAGGGAGGGGCTGGCTCAAAGTCACCCAGCTGCCTTTCATGCCTAAGGCGGGACTAGAACTCCCAGTCTCCTGGTGATTGGCCCAAAGTCACCCAGCTGGCTTTCATGCCTAAGGCGGGACTAGAACTCTCCGTCTCCTGGTGATTGGCCCAAAGTCACCCAGCCGGCTTTCATGCCTAAGGCGGGACTAGAACTCCCAGTCTCCTGGTGATTGGCCCAAAGTCACCCAGCTGGCTTTCATGCCTAAGGCGGGACTAGCACTCTCCGTGTCCTGGTGATTGGCCCAAAGTCAGCCAGCTGGCTTTCATGCCTAAGGCGGGACTAGAACTCACTGTCTCCTGGTGATTGGCCCAAAATCACCCAGCTGGTTTTCATGCCTAAGGCCGAATTCGAACTCACCGCCTCCTAGTGATGGCCCAAATTCAGTCGCTTTTTGTGCCTGTGGCAGACCTAGAATTCACCGTCTCCTGGTGATTGGCCCAAAGTCACCCAGCTGGCTTTCATAGCTAAGGCGGGACTAGAACTCACCATCTCCTGGTGATTGGCCCAAAGTCACCTAGCTGGCTTTCATAGCTAAGGCAGGACTAGAACTCACCGTCTTCTGCTTTCTAGCATGTGTCTTTGTCGGAAGTCGGCTGGGAAGGTCGGGAACGTGATCACACCACCCTGGGAGTTCGCAACTGTGTTAAGTCCATGCCAGTTGCCAAGGCTCTGAATTCCAATCACGTGACCCCGGGGACGACGGTCCTAAGTCTGAATCTCGGTGATCGCTCTTTTTTTTTTGACCCCCCACGGCCGTTGTAACTTGGGTCGCTAAACAAGGGGAGAGTCTGCGCTTAGGGGAGGGAGGGGAACGACCCTGTTGTCCAGCCTCTTTCACCTGCTGCCCGCTCAGGAGGATGGAACTTGTAGTCCCCCACAATCAGGACGATGGAACCTGTATTCCCCCACGATCAGGACGATGGAACTTATACTCTACCACGATCCGGAGGATGGAACTTGTAGTCCTCCCACGATCCGGATGATGGAACTTGTAGTCCTCCCACAATAAGGAGGATGGAACTTGAAGTCCCCCAGGATCAGGAAGATGGAACTTGCAGTCCCCCACGATCAGGATGATGGAACTTGTACTCCCCCAGGATCCGGATGATGGAACTTGTAGTCCTCCCACAATCCAGATGACAGAACTTGTAGTTCTCCCACGATCAGGACGATGGAACTTGTACTCCCCCAGGATCCGGATGATGGATCTTGTAGTTCTCCCACGATCAGGAGGATGGAACTTGCAGTCCCCCCACACTAGGGAGGATGGAACTTGCAGTCCCCCACAATCAGGACGATGGAACTTGTATCCCCCCAGGATCCGGATGATGGAACTTGTAGTCCTCCCATGATAAGGAGGATGGAACTTGCTGTCCCCCACAATCAGGACGATGGAACTTGTATCCCCCAGGATCAGGATGATGGAACTTGTAGTCCCCCCACAATAAGGAAGATGGAACTTGCAGTCCCCCCACGATAAGGAGGGTGGAACTTGCAGTCGCCCCACGATCAGGACGATGGAACCTGTACTCCCCCAGGATCCGGATGACGGAACTTGTAGTCCCCCCACGATCAGGAGGATGGAACTTGTACTCCCCCAGGATCCGGATGACGGAACTTGTAGTCCCCCCACGATAAGGAGGATGGAACTTGCAGTCCCCCCACGATCAGGACGATGAAACCTGTCCTCCCCCTCAATCCCGATGATGGAACTTGTAGTCCTCCCACGATAAGGTGGAGGATGGAAACTTGCAGTCCCCCACAATCAGGACCATGAATACATATATATACATATGTATGTATGTATGTATATAATTTCCCCCTTGTTTCTTTGTTTTTCTCCTCGCCTGCGTTAAACATAGGTTGCTGCCTTCTGCTATAATGTCTATTTTGGGGGCTGGTTTGTCAGGGGGGAGAAAGAAGCGGGGGGGTTTTTCTCCCAACAGGAAAACAAACCAGGATCACGCCCTCTTTTTCAGGCTCCAACCCAAGATACCTGAGTCAGCGGCAGGAGGGGGGGGAGTCTGCTGAGAAACTGGGGGGGACGACGCCCTGTATGATCCAGCTAGAGAACGTCATCAGTGCTAGAAGGGAGGTGGAGGAGGAGGAGGAGGAGGAGGAGGAGGAGGAGGAAGAAAACGACTGTGAAGTCCTGGGTGCTCTCTGAGCTGGGTGGTTTTCGTTGCAGACGTCTCGTGACCCAACTAGGGAACATCATCAGTGCTAGAAGGGAGGAGGAGGAGGAGGAGGAGGAGGAGGAGGAAGGACAGTGGGGTACCTGTGGCTCTCTGAACTAGGTAACATTGCCAGGCGTATTATTGTCCAAGAGAAAAGCGAACACAAACAGGCAGAAATGCACCACAGAACACAGAATAGCAGGGTTGGAAGGCGCCTTGGAGGTCATCTAGTCCAACCCCCTGTTCAGGCACGAGGTCCGTGCGGAATCGTAGAACGATAGGCATGGAAGGGACCTGGGAGGTCTTCTAGTCAATCCCTACTCAAGCAGGAGACTCTTTTCGTCCTCCCTCTCCTCCTCCTCCTCCTCCCCCTCCTCTTCCCCTCCCTCCTCCTCAGAATAACAGAATAACAGAAGGCACTCTGGAGGTCATCTAGTCCAACCCTCTGCCTGAGCAGGAGAGTCTTCTCGCCTCCTCCTCCTCCTCCCCCCTCCTCCACCTCTTCCCCTCCCTCCCCCTCCTCCTCAGAATAATAGACCCCCTGCCCAAGCAAGAGACCCTTCTCTCCTCCTCCTCCTCCTAACAGAATAATAGAGTTGGAAGGGACCCTGGAGGTCATCTAGTCCGACCCCCTGTCCGAGCAGGAGGCCCTTCACAAATCGCACAACGACCGAGTTGGAAGGGAGCCTGGAGGTCATCTAGTCCGACCCCGTCCGAGCAGGAGGCCCTTCACAAATCGCACAACGACCGAGTGGCAAGGGACCCTGGAGGTCATCTAGTCCGACCCCCTGCCCAAAGAGGAGAGACCCTACCCCATCTTCCAGTCCAATCTTTTCTTGAACAACCTCCCCTGATTGGAGGCACCCACAACGTGTGCTTCTCCTTGGTTACACAACCACACAGGACAAACAAACCCAGGCTTATTTTTGACCCGAGAAAGCCCGGCCTGAAGAGATTCTTCTTTCAAAGTTTGAGACCCTCCGGAGGCGGGTTCGAGACCCACGAAGAAGCTGCTTTGGTCTTCTCCTGCAAGAGAAGCGACCTGTGGATGGCGGAAGCTGGCGCTTTTGCTTTCTTACTTGACCGATAGGGTTAAAAAAAAGAGAAAAAAGAAGCCCTGCAGCGCCCCCTGCTGGCCGTTGTCCCTCACTGCAGGAAACCCTAGCAGGAAAAAAAAATCGTTAATTTATAAGATTATGAGAAGATGTTGGGCAAAAAAAAAAAAAAAGGCTCAAGTGAGAATTAAGAAATTAGATGACGGGAATTACCAGAGGGAGTCTTTAAAAAAAAAGGAAAGATGTGTTTGAATATGGTTAAAGACACAGAAAGATTTTGAATATAAAGGAAGATTAGTTGAAGAGGGATCAACCCCTCAAGTAATACAGTATGCCTTCTTTCTTTCTTTTTTCTTTTGCGTTTGGTTTTTTTTGACCTGAGAAATATAAAAATGTTGGGATGGTTTACAGAAAAGAAACGTTTTCTCTGTTTTGCCTTTTTTTCTCTCTCTCTTATTTTTCTTTGAGATGTGAGAAATATAAAAATGTTGGGATGGTTTACATAAAAGAAATGTTTTCTCTATTTTGTCTTTTTTTCTTAATAATAATAATAATAATAAAGTTGGAAGGGACCTTGGAGGTCATCTAGTCCAACCCCCTGCTCAGGCAGGAAACCCTATACCATTTCAGACATTTTTCTTTAAGATATGAGAAATGTAAAAATGTTGGGATGGTTTACAGAAAAGAAACGTTTTCTCTGTTTTGTCTTTTTTCTCTCTCTTATTTTTCTTTAAGATATGAGAAATATAAAAATGTTGGGATGGTTTACATAAAAGAAAGGTTTTCTGTTTTGTCTTTTTTTCTTATAACAATAACAATAATAACAATAACAATAATAATAATAAAGTTGGAAGGGACCTTGGAGGTCATCTAGTCCAACCCCTTGCTCAGGCAGGAAACCCTATACCATTTCAGACATTTTTCTTTAAGATATGAGAAATGTAAAAATGTTGGGATGGTTTACAGAAAAGAAATGTTTTCTCTGTTTTGTCTTTTTTTCTAATAATAATAATAATAATAATAATAATAACAACAACAACAACAACAATAATAAAATTGGAAGGGACCTTGGAGGTCATCTAGTCCAACCCCTTGCTCAGGCAAGAAACCCTATACCATTTCATAATAATAATAATAATAAAGTTGGAAGGGACCTTGGACGTCATCTAGTCCAACCCCCTGCTCAGGCAGGAAACCCTCTACCATTTCGGACAAATGGCTGTCCAATCTCTTCTTAAAAACTTCCAGTGTTGGAGCCTTCGCAGCTTCTGGAGGCAGGTTGTTCCACTGGTTAATTGTTCTAACTGTCAGGAAGTTTCTCCTTAGTTCTAGGTTGCTTCTCTCCTTGATTAGTTTCCATACATTTTTACATTATTTTCAGACATTTTTCTTTAAGATATGAGAAATGTAAAAAATGTTGGGATGGTTTACATAAAAGAAATGTTTTCTCTGTTTTGTCTTTTTTTCTTATAATAATAATAATAACAATAACAATAACAATACTAACAACAACAACAATAATAATAAAGTTGGAAGGGACCTTGGAGGTCATCTAGTCCAACCCCCTGCTCAGGCAGGAAACCCTATACCATTTCAGACATTTTTCTTTTAAGATATGAGAAATGCAAAAATGTGATGGCTTATACGAGGAAAAAGACTAATTTTGAGAAAATCGTAACCAGTAAGAATGTTGTGAATGTTGTGGGGAAAACAAATTTAAATAAAAATGTAAACAGGATTTAGGACGAGGCAACCGAGATGATTAAGTAGAAAAGCAGCTTTATATTGGTGTGGTGATTATTTGCAGAAACTTGAGAAAAACGTTTACATTTAATTGTCATTTCTTTAAATAAGAACTGCATTAATTTAAGGTTGGCCAAAGAGAATATTATTGGAAGAAGAGGCAACCAAGTAAAGCTATTTAAGAATAATAATAATAATAATAATAATAATAATAATAATAAAGTTGGAAGGGACCTTGGAGGTCATCTAGTCCAACCCCCTGCTCAGGCAGGAAACCCTACACCATTTCAGACAACTGGCTGTCCAGTCTATAGTCCAATTCTATATGGACTATAGAATTATAGAAATTAATTGTTATTGATTGTTTTTTAAACACTAAGCCAGACAACACGCCGTTGACCAAATATTAAGGTGTATGTTAAAAATTAATAAAACATATTTTTTTTTTTAAAAAAAGAAAGTCGTTAAGCGAACTGGGTGCTCCCCTTGCTTTTGCAGCTGGGAAGGTGGTCAACGGCAACCACGTGACCCCGAAACCGTCATAAAGCCCGGCCAGTTGCCAAACGCCCGGATTTTGATCGTGTGACCATGGAGATGAGCGCATCGGTCATAAGAGCGAGGAGGACTGTTCTTAAGTCGCTCTTTTACAGTGGTGCCGTCACTCGGAGCCATTGCTAAATGAATGGTTGACTGGGGGATTCTGGGAGTTGAAGTCCACCCCTCTTAAAGCAGGCTCCTCTCCTCACTCTCCCCTTCTCCTTCTGCTCTTCCCTTTTTTCCCCTTCTCCTCTCTCCGTTCCCTTCTTTGCTTCTCTCCCTCTTTCCTTCCTTCCTCCCTCCCTCCTTCTTTTCCTCTCCTTCCCTTGCCTTTTTTCCTTCCCTTCCCTTCCCCCCTTTCTTTTCCTATTCTTCTTTTCCATTCTTTTCCTTTCCTTTTTTCCTTCTCCTCCTCTCTCTCCCTACCCTCCCTTCCTTCTTTCCTTTGTTTTTCCTTCCTTTCCTTTTTCCTTCTCCTCCTCTCCCTTCCCTTCTTTGCTTCTCTCCTTCTTTCCTCCCTCCCTCCCTCCCTTTTCTTTTCCTCTCCTCTCCTTTCCTTTCCTTCCCTTCTATTTCCTTTTTTCCTTCTCTTCCATTCTTTTCCTTTCCTTTTTTCCTTCTCCTCCTCTCCCTTCCCTTCTTTGCTTCTCTCCCTCTTTCCTTCCTCCCTCCCTTTTTTCTTTTCCTTCCCTTCTATTTCTTTTTCCTTTCTTTTCTTTCTCTTCTCTTCTCTTCCATTCTCTTCCTTTCCTTTTGTCCTTCTCCTCCTCTCCTTAGCCTCCCTTCCCTTCTCTCTCCTGTTTTTCCTTTTCTTCTTTTCCTCTCCTTTCCTTTTTTCCTTCTCCTCCTCGCCCTTCCCTTCTTTGCTCCTCTCCCTCTTTCCTTCCTCCCTCCCTTCCCTTTTTTCCTTCCCTTCTTTTCTTGTTGTTACGTTTCCTTCCCTTCCCTTTTCTTCTTTTCCTTTCCTTTTTTCCTTCTCCTCCTCCCTTCCCTTCTTTCCTTCCTCCCTCCCTCCCTTCTCTCCCCTCCCCTTTTTTCCTTCCCTTCCCTTCTTGTTCCCTTCCTTTCCTTTTTTCCCCTTCCCTTTTTTTTTCGTTACCTTCCCTTCTTTTCCTTTCCTCCCTCCCTCTTTCCTTTCTTCTTCCTTTCCTCCCTCTTTCCTTTCCTTTCCTTTCTTTCTTTTATAATAATAATAATCATAATAAAAGTTGGAAGGGACCTGGGAGGTCATCTAGTCCAACCCCCTGCTCAGGCAGGAAAGCCTACACCATTTCGGACAAAGGGCTGTCCAGTCTCTCCTTCAAGACTTCCAGTGTTGGAGCATTCACCGCTTCTGGAGGCAAGGAGTTCCCCTGGTTAATTGTTCTAACTTCTCCCCTTCCCTCTTTCCTTCCCTCTCCCTTCCCTTCCTTCTTCCCTCAGAAGCCCCACCCGCGCTACTGCGCCTGCGCCATTCCTCCCCCCCCCAACATTCCCCGGGGGAAAAGGAACTACTCCTCCCGGCAGGCAGCGCGGCAAGCGAGCCAGCCAGCCAGCCAGCGAGCGAGCGGGCGTGGCCAGCGCGCCCCCACGGGTGGGCGTGTCTCCGCCATTCGGGCCGACTCGGCCGCCGCTCGACTCTTTCCGGAGAAAGAGAGAGAGAGAGAGAGAGAGAGAGAGAGAGGCCTAGCGCCGTCGCCGCCGCCGCCGTAGCCGCTTCGGGCCTGGTCGGCTAGCCGGTCTTGCGAGCTCGGCGGGCGGGCGGGCGAGCGGGATGGAGGCCGTGCCGCGCATGCCCATGATCTGGCTGGACCTCAAGGAGGCGGCCGAGTTCGGCTTCCACCAGGCCGTCAAGAAGGTGAAGCCTGGCGGGGGGGGGGGGGCGGATGAGAGCGAGGGGGGCGGGGGAGGGAGTGGAGGGGGGGCTTCCTCAACCGGGGGCGCCCGCGGGGACAGGGGAGTGGCGGGGGCTGTTTAGTGGGGAGGGGGGAGGTCCCGACCCCCTGCCTGGTTTTAGGGGGGATTCTGGGGTGGGGGGGCGAGGCTGGAACCCCCCCTGGAATGAAGGCATGGGACTACACACCCCTCTTGGGAAGAAGACCCATAAGCCACAGCCTGGGTGGTGGGGCTGGGTGGGGGTGCAGCTGGATTTGGAGGCCTGCCTGGTTTGAAGGGGAGATTGTGGGGTGGGGGGGAAGGCTAGAATCCCCCCCCCTGGAATGAAGGCATGGGACTATACACCCCATCCTGGGAAGAGGACCCATAAGCCACAGCCTGGGTGGTGGTGGTGGTATGGGGTGCAGCTGGATTTGGAGGCCTGCCTAATTTGAGGGGAAGATTGTGGGGTGGGGGAAGAGGCTGGAACCCCCCCTGGAATGAAGGCATGGGACTACACACCCCTCTTGGGAAGAAGACTCATAAGCCACAGCCTGGGTGTGTGTGGGGGTGCAGTTGGCCTTGGTTTGAGGGGGAGATTGGGGGGGCTGGAATCTTCCCTGGATTGTCAGACACCCCCCTCACACACACACACAGACACACACACACACTTTCCCTGGGACGCCCAAAGGAAAGAGGACCCATAAGCCACAGCCTGG
Source organism: Azemiops feae (assembly GCA_023970755.1). Classification (NCBI taxonomy): domain Eukaryota; kingdom Metazoa; phylum Chordata; class Lepidosauria; order Squamata; family Viperidae; genus Azemiops; species Azemiops feae. Next base: position 1,184 of record JALGBA010002883.1, on the reverse strand, counting down.
GTGTGGGAGTGCAGCTGGCCTTGGTTTGAGGGGGAGATTGGGGGGGCTGGAATCTCCCTGGATTGCTCCCCCTTCACACACACACACACACACACACACACACACACACACACACACACACACACTTCCTGGGACGCCCGAAGGGAAGAGGACCCATAAGGCACAGCCTGGCTGGAGAGTGCAGCCGGTATTGGGAGGCCTGTCTGGTTTGAGGGGGGAGATTGTGGGGGGGCTGGAATCCCCCTGGATTCTCAGACTCCCTCCTCCCCCCCCCACTTTTCCCAGCATGCCCAAAGGGACCCATAAGCCACAGCCTGGGCTGGGTGCCGCTGGTCTTGGAGTCCTTTCTGCTTTCAGAGGGTGATCGGGGGGAGGGTGCTGGAATCCCCCTGGAGTCCAAGGGTATAGGCCACCTTGGCTCTTTTACGACTAGTGGACTTCAACTCCCAGAATTCCTGAGCCAGCATGGCTCAGCTTGGGAAACTCTCCCTTTCCCCTCAGCGTGGCTGGCTCAGGAATTCTGGGAGTTGAAGTCCACCAGTCATAAAAGGGCCAAGTTGGAAGACCCCTGGTTTATATATATATCTATATATATAAACCAAGGTTGCCTACCCCTGGGGCCTGGACGAAGGGCCTCCTCCGACATCCGAGTGACTTTTGCCTCCTTTTGCGACCTTCCCTCCCGCTGTTGTTAAGCGAGTCGCTGCCGTTCTTAAGTCCGTCACGGGGTCGCTAAGCGAATCCGACTTCTCCCCCTTCCCCTTGACTTTTGCTCCTCGGAAAGTCGCAAAATGGGGGAACGCCGCGACCGTCGTAGAAAATCTGAACCTCTTGCCGAGGGTCCGAATTTGCGGGGAAGGCTTGCGATGGTCGTTAAGCGTGAAAAGCTTTCGACAAAACACTTCAGTATCTCTTTGACTGGTTAAAATACAACATGGATTGATTACTGAATTCGTAAAAAGCGAAGGGAATAGAGTTGAAAAAATGGGAAAAAATGGGGGATAGAAATGCATTTTAGTTGGAGGCAGAGATCTTTTTCTTTCTCTTTTTCTTTCTCTTCTTATTCTGAGGAGTATTTTTTTTTTATGATAGGAGAAATGTAATTGTCGGGAGGGTTATTGTGAGGGAAAGAGCTGAGATATTGAACTGTCAATCAATTTTGAGAAAATGTTAACAGATTAAAA